>JAPKLW010002252.1:44298-77478 GCA_026898455.1 Plectranthus barbatus
GGAGATTTCGACCGACAGGGATTCTGCGAGCATGTCGACCGACATGCCCCCTATCGGTCGACACAAAAGTCAAGTTGACACACTTGCATCTCGGGCGACACAAAAGCTGCCCCAGCTCAACAATTCAAGTTCCAAAGCTGCCCCGACACCTCCAATGCCCTTTCCTCAACGCTTTGCCAAGCAGAAGGAGGATTCCAAGTTCTCTCGCTTTGTTGAGAACTTGAAGAAGGTGAGTATTAATTTGCCACTAATTGAAGCTTTGAGTGAAATTCCAGGTTACATGAAGTATCTCCGGAAGCTGATGTGCAAGAAGAAGCACTTTGTGGAGAACGCAACAGTCAAACTTCATGAGCAGTGCACCATGATCCTACAGAAGAAATTAGAGAAGTGATCCAGGATGCTTCTCCATTCCAGTTGAGATTGGGGGGTCGCTTTTCCAAAGGTGCTGTGTGACACATGAGCCAGCATCAATCTGATGCCCTTTTCCATCTTCCAGCGCCTAAAGATTGGAGTGTTGACCCACACTGTTGAGGCCGACTACAATTACATTGCAGATGGCAGACGTATACTTGAAGATGTTCTCATTCGTGTGGGTCATCTAGTTTTCCCTACAGATTTTGTAATCTTGGACATGAAGGAAGATGGCAGCACACCCTAATCTTGGGAAGGAAATTCTTGGATACTATTGCTGCTCTGATTGATTGCCACGGTGGGGTGATCACTCTTCGAGCCAATGAGGATAAGATTACTTTTAATCTCGACAAAATCCGACAACAATCTGAATGCTACAGAATCACCTCCATCGAGAACTATGAAGAAGAAGAGAAAGAAACCGTAGAAGAGATAGAGTACCAAGCCGCTCAAGAATGGGAGCGAGGGAAAGAGGTGGCAAAACTGTCAATTACACCATCTCATTCTGAACTCACTGCTGTCATTCAAAATTGCTTGGTCTACATGGTGGACGCTCGAGGACGGCGAGTGTGTTCTAGCCCACCTTGGTTTTGAGAAAAGAGGTATCGTCGAGCTATGACGTTAACTAAAGCACTTGTTGGGAGGTAACCCAACTTTTACAGGCTTTCTTTTCAATTCCTGTTGTTTTTCTTTTCGATTTTCGTTGGTGTGTTTATTTTTATTTTCAGATTTCTATTTTTCTTTATTTTATTTAAATTTTGAAAAAAAAAGAAACAGGGAGGATTTACCTCTGTGTCGATCGACATACCTATTGTCGATCGACACAGAGGCCAGCGTGGAGTTATACTTTGACCCAAGGCATGGGTCGACAGGAAGGCTCTTTGTCGATTGACAGGCCCCCTGTCGATCGACACAGAGTGCTAGCAGCCACAATTCTCCGTCGCGATGAGCTGATTCCTCCGGTGGATAAAAGTGTTGATGTTTGAGATCAACGAGTCAGGTACAAGTTCTTTTCTTGTCTGATTTTCAAAATTTTTTTTACTCTCTGAGTTCGAAATAAGTTTGGGGGGATGTGGACAAGAAATTCGAACTTATCTATCCTTTATTTGCTGTAGTTTATTTGCTTTGTTTAAATTTATGCCTAGAAAAAAATATGGATAAAGTGTGAGGAAACTTTCTTATTGAATAATTGAACCCACTTGAACTGATTGCGATTTGAACTTGATTAGGGATAAGTTTGATTTGATTTCAATTGTGGTTGATTGCCTATGAATGTAGAATACCGCATGATAAGGTCTAATTGAAACTTACACTTGCATGATATTTGAGTGGATTGAAATTGACAAAGGAAGAAATCTTTGAACCCAAGTGAGATTTTGAGCCTTTTTCGTTTAATGTGAGATTCGCATGTATGTTTTCGTTTCTCTAGAACTTGCTTATGTTCTGTTTCGAGACTGCATAGTGTGCACAATGATAGAAAATGATCTTAGGCCATCTTTGTTAGCCAAATTTATCCTAAACACTATCCCTCATAAATTTTATCCTTAGTAAGCCCCTTTGAGCCTGTCGCTTTACTTTCTTGTCTATAAGTTAAGGAAAGCAATGTAGTTCTGTCTTATCTATGAGAAAGTGCTATAAACAGGTGAATTATATCTTGTCTATAAGATTTGGGTGAATTAGAGGGAAGATTTATTTAAATTGTTCATAATTAGCCTTTGAGTCTGTGGTTTTCTGTTCTTGTCTGTGAGTGAAAGCTTGGATTCATTCTTGTCTATAAGTTGAGGTGAAAATTGTTGGGAAATAATTATAAGAGGATAAGGAATTCTTATTTGGTGATCAAAAGAAGGTTAGGCTTTAGAAAAAATGAAAAAGAAAAAAAGAGCCTTGAGTTGTGTTGAAAATCTTAGGAGATGGGTGGATGATGAATAGATAGTGGTTTAGCTTGATTGAGGAAGTACAACTTGATTGATTTTTAGTCACTTGGCCATATTTCCCTACCTTTCACAAAAAGCCTACATTACAATCTAATCAAAGTCCTTTTTGATTCTTGAATTGTGTGCACATTTGAGCAGTGGAGATTCTAGAAATTTTGCAAGCCTATGATAGAAATTTCTTCATACATGTTGTGAGTGGTTTCATTAAAACCCAAACACTTGTGTGAATGAGCAACACACTTCCTTGTGAGTCTTCCGAAGTTGATGGATTTCTTATCTCTTTCAAATTGCTTGTGTGATGTGATTGATGATCTTTGATTGTGAAAAATCTTGTGAGGCATTGCACTTTCAACTGCTTGAGATTTATTTTCTTTCTTTTCTTTGATTGAGGACAATCAAGTATTCAAGTTTGGGGGTTTGATAAGTTCATATTTGTACTCACTTATCCATGTTTTTCTCCATTGTTTCAGTGCAATAGGTTAGTTTTTTAGTTATTTCTGTGCATGAGTATGTTTTAGAGGATGTTATGCTCTCTATGGTGAGTTTTGCAGGTATTTAGGGCTAAAAAGAGGTCAAATGATGAAAAGAGTCGTGAAGAACAAAGTTGCTGCTACAATTGACACACGAGAAGTCGACCAAGTTGGAAGACGTGCCAAAAACCCAAAGCTTTACCTCTGTGTCGATCAACGACGTCCATGTCGATCGACACAGAGGTCGGATGTCGATCGAAAGGCAAAACAGAAGAAGGGCTCGACAGTCTTGCAGGCATGTCGATCGATAGGCTCCTTGTCGATCGACACGGATGACAGATGCAGGTATGTCGATCGATAGGCTCCCTGTCGATCGGCATAGAGGTCAGAGAGGTTGCTCGACAAGAAGGAATAGCCCCTTTCTTGATTAACGTGTGTGTCGATCGACATAGATGCCGAAGATGGAAAAAAATCCCAAATTGGTTATTTTTGATATTATAGCCCAATACCTAGTTGAGATATTTTTGATCCTCTATATATAGTGAACTCATTAGTGCACGAAAATTGTTCTTTAATTTACTTAGAATATTCAACATTGGAGTTTTTAGAGACTTGCAAGGTTCCTATTTCCCTTGTAAGGTAATTTAATAATATGTCTTCTTTTATTCAAGTCATGTTTTGTGGCTAGAAACCCTAGCAGGTTCTAGGGCTTTTGATATTCTTTTCTGATCCATGTTTGAATGAAATCAACTCTTAAGCATGATTTAATTTGGATCTAGGTTTATAGTTAACAATTGAAGGACCGAGAAGTGAAAATTGGTAATAGGAAGAGGAAATTAAATATACTTGTTTTCTGTCTCAAAAGAAAGAATCATGTGTATGAATTAATTAGATAATTATTGAGATTGACTAAGTTTGTATTCTTGAGACCGAGAGGAGATAGTCACAATTTAGTAATCTAGGGTTTTATTGCTTGACCAAGGAATTTAATCCATCAAAATTTGATTTATCCCCATTGCTGAGTTGATGAATTTGCATGGTGAAGTTTACATTATCTGCCCTAGGATCTGTATCTTCAATTATTTGTTTTCAAAACCTTTTACTTTCTCGCATTGTCATCTTTAAATTTCAAAACAAAATCCCTTTTTCAATTTCCTCAAACTTCTATGTTCTAAAGACTATAGCTAGTACTTTGATATTTTGTTGCAAAGTCCCTGTAGGATCGACCACCTTAGGGTGTAAAAATTTATTTGCTCGCTGCTAAAAATAGCTTATCACTCTTATCCTTCGTGTTCTAGAATACCCTTCTGAGTACCCAGTCTCCTTCCTTGAAAGTCCGTAAGTGAAGCATTTTATTGAAGAACTTTTCGACCTGCATTCTTCTTTGGGCCATGTTGAGCAGGGCCCGGTTCCTTTGCTCGTCGATCAATTCCAGATTCTTGAGTAATTTTTCGTTGTTTTCTTCTTCTTCACACGTTTGAACGCGCAAATTTCTGGCTCTTACTTCTGCTGGAATGACAACCTCTTCCCTGTAGGAGTGTGCGAACGGTGAATTGCCGGTTGACATTCGCGGGGTGGTTTGATATGCCCAAAGAACTCCGGGAAACTCCTCGACCCATTTTGACTTGTGGGCATTGAGGCGCTTCTTCATTATTTTCATGATGGTTTTATTGGTCGATTCGGTCTGACCATTAGCCTTCGGGAACCTCGACGTGGAGAAGATTAACTTAATGTTGTATTGATCACAAAATTCTTGCACTTTGCATCCCGTGAACTGTGTTTCGTTGTCAGTTCGAATTTCTTTTGGGATCCCGAACCTGCATAGGATATGGAACCAGAGGAATTTGATGACTTCCTGCTCCCTAACGTTGGGAAATGCTTCTGCTTCGACCCACTTGGTGAAGTAGTCCGTTGCTACAAGCAGATATTCCTTCTGTCCCACACCTTTTGGGAGTTTCCCCACTATATCCATCCCCCAAGCCATGAAGGGCCATGCTGCGATTGTGGCATGGAGTGGCTTTGCGTGGCTTTGAGTTCGCAGCTCCTAACATAATTTCTTGTATATTTCCTCAAGGTGGGCCAATAGAAGCCCGCCAAAATAACTTTGTGCGCCATGGGTTGCACCCCTAGGTGACTCCCGCAGTCACCTTCGTGAATTTCCATGAGGATGACTTGTCCTGCTGCTGGCTCCAGGCATTTGAAGAGGGGACCTTCTATGAACCGTCTACATAGTTTGCCATCGTGGATGGTGTACTTTGCCGCAGTTCTTGCTAGTCGGACTGCATCCGACCGAACTATGGGCGTGGTTCCATCCCTTATGTATTGTATGATTGGGTCGATCTACGAGTTTTCTGCGCTTATCTCATGGACTTCTGTAACTTTTGCTTGAGCCGCAGGCTCTTCTGCCTATGTTATTGTTGGGATTATATATTGAAAGCATATATGATTAAGTGTTTTGTACACTGGTCTTCATATATGTTGCTGCAACAATGCTCGCTGTCTGATGAAACAAACATACAACGAACCATAATATCCTATTACCTCGCCTATAGGGATGACCATATGGTGTGTAGGAGATCACAGAGGATCATATGAGTCGTTTGACCTAGCAAGATATAAACTGTATCACAGCTGAGACAGTCCCGGGATAGGCTGTCGGTCTAAGCTGCGGCACATCGGTTCATAAGTGGGCTTATCCTAGCTACTTGATGCGTCGGTACATGGTTATGTATTGATGGGATCAACAGTGGGATGTGCCATTCTCATTGACATATGAATGAGCCAGATCCCTAACATACTTCCTATGATCTTAAACATAACTGAAGGATAAGAGGCACACACAAATTGACCACACTTTGATTAACCAAGGTGGCGAGTCTTACTTGTACTCTAATACTCATATTTTGGGTGTTGGCAATTTGTGTGTGGCCTGCTTAGGCTGGACGTTAGCCGTCGGCGACCATGGAGGCGGAGGGTGGCGGCGGCGCAGCGGAACCCTAGTTCCCTGCGTGGCTGGGCCGCAGCCTGGTTTGTCTGGCTGCTGCTCGCGCTTTCCGGTGTGCTTGGCAGGTCGGGCAGGTGCAAGGTGCTGGGAGGAGACGGAGGCAAGGTCGGGAGTTTGTGTAGACCGGCGGCGGCGCGCGGGCTCAACCGTCACATGCGCGCGTATACGGCCTGCATGGTCCTCTTAGTTTTCTTTTGTGGTCTTCGTTGACGAGCCTTGCAAGTCCGACGATGGTAGGCGACACATCGCGGGGCTCCAGCGATGCACGTCGTGGTGGTGGTGTTCGTGTCGGGGGTGGAAGCAGGCGATGGCAGGGCCGCGCGGTCGAACAGACAGCGCAGCTTTGCTGCGGTTGTCTCTGTCTTGCGCGCCCCAGAACACTCGCCAGTGGTGGCTGCTGCGACCGGCGACGGCAGCTGAGGGAGGTGGCGACGCGATTGGTGCTGCTGCCATGGCTGGGCTGGGTGGCTGGCCGCAGGCGGCGGCCAGAAAGGCGGCTGGCGGCGGCTGCAAGGAGGGTGGCGGCTAGGGTTTCCAAACCTAGGGTTTGGTTGCTCATGTTGGGCCAGAAACCCTAATTTGCAGCCCTACTGCTGTTTTTTCCAGCCCAAATCAGATTTCAAGTCCAACGGAGGCCCAGTTTGAAGATCTGTATTACAATTAAGTCTTGTAATAGATTAGATTTAATTATTTACCATGTAATCGCATCTGAGGGGCCATGAGAATTTATTTGTTTATTTATTTATTCTCGTATTGATGTGATTTATTATGTGCGCACTAGTAAATAATAGGAAGCATGATTATTTGCTTTAATTATTTACTGTTATAAGCATGTTGCAATTTAATTTTTTGAGCATGTCTTATGTGATTTATTTTATGTTTTAAATTGTGTCTATAAATTCCGGAATCATATTAATTTATGATGGAATTTTAGATATGACATAATTTATGGCAACATAAAATAATGTGTGCGCATGAAACCTTTAGAATTAAAATACTAAGCTGGATTTTGGTTCTTCTCTAACTAAAATCATTAGACCTCCACAAATACAACCTCTCATTGGAAGTAAGGTGTTTCGAAGCGTAAACGTCTACGTAGTAGCTTGCGTTAGAAATAACTTACCAGTTCTAATGCGATGAGGTTTCTAAATAAAACATTTAGTTTGAGATGAGAAGTGGGAGCCTCTGAGCAAACGTCTACTCAGTAGCTTGCATTGAGACAACTTCCACAAGGCTCTAAGATTAATCTAAATGAGATAACGAAGGATGTAAAGGGTATGCGGTATGGGTTGAGTACGTATGCTAAATTGCCCTTTTACATTCGGAGTTAGGATTGTGGTTATTTTGGCTTAGATGTTGCCTAGAGTATAACTCATTTGTGATGTCCCTGCTCCGGATAGGTGAACATGGTCTTAGTATCTCCAATATTAATTTCTTTTGCTGGCGGATACCTGGCATGGAGAGAAATTAAAGGATCTTTATGGTCTGGTTGAGCGTTTGCCGTAAACGTCTACTTAGTAGCTTGCGGTGAATTAGCTTGGGCAATTGGAGGAAGCAAATTGCATTGTTTTATCTAAAGGTTCTATGCATATTTGTTTCAATTGTTCTATTGTATGTTCTTACTTTAATTCGCTTATTTGTTTTCAGATATGTCTATGAATAATGTCATTAATATCCTCGCTCAAAATCCTCTCAATGGTCCGAGTTTCCTTGAATGGAAACATAATTTAGATTATACTCCCTCCGTCCCGACTGAATTGTCCCGGGTTGACCGGGCACAATAACCAAGGAGTGTGAGTGTAAAGTAAATTGAGTGGAATTAATATTTTATTGTTGAGTGTGAAAAAATTGCCTTTTTAAGTAATGGGACAATTGAGGTGGGACGGACGAAAAAGGAAAGTGGGACAATTGAGGTGGGACGGAGGGAGTATCATTGTTGCAGAAGAACACAAGTTTGTCCTTACTGATCCTTGTCCGCCAGTCCCAGCTGCTGATGCTACTGCCGAGTGGCAGCAGTCTTACAATAAGTGGATCGAGTCTAATAATGTAGTGAAATGCTACATGATGACCACTATGAGTAAGGTACTGCAGCTGCAACATCAGCATTATGATAAGCCCTGTGAGATTATGGATAATCTAACAGCGACTTATGGGGAGATGGACAGAACTGTCAGATTCAATCTCATTAAGGAGATTGTGAGTAAGAAAATGTATGAAGGCAGTTCAGTGAGAGAGCACGTGGTTGCCATGACTCACCTCATGGATGAACTAACGTTGCATGGTGGTGGTATTGACGCGGAAGCCCAAGTCGATATCACACTAAACTCTCTTCCCAAGTCCTTTGAAAACTTCAGGTTGAATGCAGTGATGAACAAGAAAGAGTATACTCTTAATGAGTTACTCAGTGACTTGATGGCAGCACAGTCCCTGATGGAACCCGAGAAAGCAGTTTTGGTTTCTTCCGGTAGCCGGTCTGCTGCTCCTAAACGAGCAAAACCTAAAAGAACAACTAGGAATAAGAACAAGAAAACTGCTGGTGGGAACAATGGAGTTTATGCTCCAAAGAAAAAGGCTGGGAAAGTTAAAGGAAAGGGCAAGTGTTACCGCTGTGGCAAGCTAGGACACTGGAAAGCAAATTGTCCAGGTGTTAACACCGATGGACGAGGTACGTCATCATGTACATGTTTAGTATCAGTTTTCTACTCCTTGTGAGTAGTGGTTACTGTGAATACTAATCATGTTTTGGCTGCGGTGTGCAGAGAATCAAGCTGATGATAATGCTTGAGGATGACGGGACTACTAACTCCAAGGAAGATGCTCGAGATTTTTCTCAAGCTGTTGGAGTTATTTGCTTTAAGTTTATGTTAAAACTCTGTTTTAATTCAAGATCTTTTGAAGAGATATTGGTTTTGTTTTGATAAACAATTTTCATCTATTGTCATGGATTATCAGTTATTCATATAGAGTTTTTCTATCATAATGAATAACAGTGTTTTCTATTATGGATGATTGTCCCTTCATTACTTGATTACATAAACTATCAATGTTCTAATGTATAACTTAAAGAATCTCTATAGAGATAGGTTACATCAGTCTAAGTAGTTTTAAGTAATTCATGGAATTATGGATTCAATCCAGGTATTCCTAAGAATGGTACTTATGACAACTACTTAGAGGTATAAGATGATAACCAGGCCTTTAAATAGGCGATAATATCTCTATAAGTCATTTCGTGTTTGCTCTAGTTTGCTGGTTTGAGTCTACTTCCGCAGTTGCCTTAACAGGCATTGATACTGTAATCATTTAAGATTTGGATATGTTTATCTAATTCACTACAAGTCTTAGTCTCTTGCTTTAATCAAGAGCGTTCAAGACTAAGGTAGAGAATAAGTTAAACAAGACCGTAAAAACATTATGGTTCATTCATAATGGTATATCTTAAGTGATGGGGTTTTACAGTATCTGGCAGAGCAAAGGGATTGCATCCCAGTTAACTACACCTATTATCCATCGATTGGGATAGTATAGGTAAAACGAAATTAGATTCTTTAAAAGTTTATAAGTTATGCCAGCTTTGCTAAATTTTTTGTTTTGGGAACAGCGCCAAGAGCAATTGTATATTTGCTTAATCTAGTGTCTTCTAAATCAGTTCCAAATACCCTAACAGACCTTGACTCTGTCAAAAGGGCAATGATGGGTAATTCGGCTGTTAAGCTGATATAGGAAACTGGTGGTTGGAAGAAAGGTTTAAGCTAGTACTGCTTTGTGGGCTATTCCATGTAAACGAAAAAGATGGTTGCTTTGTGTATCCTAGATACAAGCAAGTTGTATAGGATAAAACAATGAATCCAAATGTGGGATTGTTCTCTAACGTTTTAGAGAAGACAATTCAAATCCATCAGGAAATACCCCGTGGCATATTGAGCATACCTTGGAAGGTATGGTACCAATTGCACGGTCACCTGTGTAAGGTGGTCAACCAAAAATTAATGCACCATTTACTGACAACGTAAAAGGAGCATCATTGCAGTGGGAGGTTGCCTTAACAGACTTAATGGTACTAGTTCGTGGAAACAGTCTCTGGACTTGTTACCAGCTTAACGAACAACATCGTACTTATCCCTTAAAGCACAAAAAAGCTGTTAAGACAAACGATGCAGTTTAATGACGTCAAGTCATGGATTCAGAATTGAATCAGTAAAGGTTATGGTTGTGTATCAGGATCAGTGATTGCCAAATAGCTTTCCAGCTATAAGCAACTGATTGATATACAAGAAAAGTACTCGAATGGTAACCTAGTATTTTCGAAGGTCTAGGTTAGTGAGTAAGGTATGTTTCACAACAAGACTTTCTCACTGGTTGTAATTATTAAACCCATTCAAATTCTTTTAACCATAACATCACATATGAATCTAAATATCTGGAAGATAGATGACGTCATCCGTATTTTATAAACGGGCACCTTGATAAAAGGTGACGACATCAATATGCAATAACCAGATAAGTTATGTGCAGTGAAAAACATCATGTTTGGAAGCCAAGGAAGTTCAAGCATGAACTTAAAGGAGCTTCAAGGTCATGAAACAGATATTTCGATATTATCTGTCAAGAATGAGAGTTTCATGTACCAGTTATGTGTCAGCGGAAGCGTGGTTTTCCTTGCACATTATGCAAACAATATTTTCACATTTGGAAACGGTGTGGAGATATTGTCAGGCATAAAGGATGGTTATCCGAACAGTTTTAGAAGTAGGACTTATGAGATCTTGGAACATCTTTTGAATTAAAGTCTAGTGTTGTCACAAGAAAAAGATGTTCAGGTATCTCAAGTCGCTTAAATTGATTCTGTGGTGAGTCGTTCATAGCAAGAAAGATTGTTATCTTTCCATATTGTAAATGAACGAAGTTAGATATCTGTAATGCTATAAGCATGTTAAACAGATATCAGTTCAACTCTGGATAGGCACATTGGTTTATGAATGAGCCTTGTGAGTTGAATGGCATCGGATATCCAGGAGGATCATAAGGAAAGGAAATCGACCTCTAACTATGTGTTGGACTTGGAGGAGGAGTTATAGGAGTCTAAAACAGAAGTGTGTTACGGATTCCGGTATGAAGGCTGAGCTTTTTACATCTTCATTAGCTTTGCAAGAAGTAGTATAACTCTGGTGCTATCCTCTAGAGGTGTGTGTTCTGAGTTTGCCTAATAAAATCACATAGAATTGTGATCATGTTGGTGCAATCAAACTCAAGGGAACCCAAGACTCACAAGGTGGTGAAACAAATAGGATGTGTGATATCACATCATACGAGAAATCGTGACAAGAGGTAACATGAATGCAGTGGGAGTGATTGACAGTATAGATACACTTAATACTTTGATAAAGCAATGGTATTATGCTTTAAGTATAAGTGGGAGATTGTTAGGATTATATACTGAAAGCATATATGATTAAGTGTTTTGTACATTGGTCTTCATATATGTTGCTGCAACAATGCTCGCAGTCTGATGAAACAAATATACAACGAACCATAATATCCTATTACCTCGCCTATAGGGATGACCATATGGTGTGTAGGAGATCACAGAGGATCATATGAGTCATTTGACCTAGCGAGATATAAACTGTATCACAGCTGAGACAGTCCCTGGATAGGCTGTCGGTCTAAGCTGCGGCACATCGGTTCAAAAGTGGGCTTATCCTAGCTACTTGATGTGTCGGTACATGGTTATGTATTGATGGGATCAACAGTGGGATGTGTCATTCTCATTGACATATGAATGAGCCAGATCCCTAACATACTTCCTATGATCTTAAACCTAACTGAAGGATAAGGGGCACACACAGATTGACCACACTTTGATTTACCAAGGTGGCAAGTCTTACTTGTACTCTAATACTCGTATTTTGGGTGTTGGCAATTTGTGTGTGGCCTGATTAGGCTGAACGTTTAGGTAAGCATATCCGTTTCAGGATGGTGACATTCCCTAAGGAGCTCACAAGGTTCATTATGCTAAACCCTGCAGGTTGAATTATTTAATTCAGGCATAAGTGAAAAGGAGTGAGTGGTATTACTCAGGAAATAAGAGATTAATTAATTATGGCTGATTGTCATAAGCCAAATTAATTAATGAATGCCTAAAACCTTAAATATGTGGATCATGTTAGTTTGGTGCAACCCGTTCCTAATAACGTGGTAATAAAGGGGCGAGTCAGCATTGTTCCAGTGGTGAAGGTTAAAACAATGTTTTATTAATTAATTATGTTCTGGGTTGAACAAGGAAAGATTAATTAATAAAGAGGGCCCACTTTATTATTTGCATCTGGTCCCTGGTCTGGCCCATGAACTGCTCAAGCCCATTAGGGTTAGGGTTTCTCAAAACCCTAACACTATATATAGGCCTTCTCTCTATCAGATCTAGTTAGTTTTTTCAGTATATTAAAAAAAGAGGGAGAGAACGGCGACGACTGATCTGTGGGAGGAACTGATCGATTTCTCCAGATCTCAGATCCAACTTGGTAGATAATCCTCACCAGATTTCCAAGGAGCAAGGGAACAGATCATAAGATCAAATCTGTAGGAACAACTGTTCATCGCCGGCATTCAGATTTAGATCGAGATCTATTTCAACGTTATTGGCTCCGATCAAGATCTATAGATCAAACGGTGAAATCAAGTATTCTCTAAATCCATCCTCTGCAATTAATTTTGTAGGAGCATGCATAGGATCGCATGGTTTATTTAATTGAAATTTGTTCCTGGTATCCATAGAACGATCATTGGCAAGAAATTCATTAATGGCAACTCGTGTTGTCCATCGTAGACTCAAACCCTACAGTTATCGGGATGGGTCTGCCCCGCTTTTCCTGTTTGGATGACGCCAAGTTTCCAAGAGCATTAGCCTCACTATTTTCTTCCCTGGCTATATGCTTGATTTTGAATTCGTCGAACTCCTTGCTGACTGACTGTTCTAGTTCATGATATTTTACCAGACTCAGCTCTTTCACTTGGTATGATTTTCCATTTGCATTACTAGCAGCTGTGAGTCTCCTTGTACTTGGAGGCAGCGGGCCCCCAGTTCTCTAGCGAGCTGCATCCCCCTGATTAGGGCTTCGTATTCGGCTTCGTTATTTGTTACTTCAAAGTTGAGTCTGATGGCTCTTTCGAACAGTTCCCCCCATGGGATTTGCAGCTTTATCCCTCATTTTCGTGCATGTTGCTTGCTCCATCGACCTGGAGTATCCAGGGTTCTTTGGCGGCATCTCCTACTTCGAGGTTGGCTATTTCTTTCTTCGCGTTAATTTGGAGTTCGATTGTGAACTCTGCTATGAAGTCTGCTAGCACCTGGGATTTGATTGTGGTACAAGATTCGAACTCCAGTCCGTAGCCGCCGATCTCTACTGCCCACTTAGTAGCCTGTCGGACATGCATGGTTTGGAGAACACAGTACGGAGTGGGTATGACGTGACTACTCTTATTGGGTGAGCTTCGAAGTAGTGCCTCAACTTCCTAGAAGCCGTGATCAGAGCTAGTGCTAGCTTTTCCAGCACCGTGTATCTTGTTTCTGCGTCGAGTAGGGGCTTGCTCGCATAATGCAATGGGTACTGCCTGCCCGTGCATTCCCTGACTAGTACCGCGCTAAGCGCGTGCTCGGGGATGAAAAGGTATAACAATAACGTTTCCCTTTTTCAGGCTTTGATAGGAGTGGTGGGCTTGCCAAGTAGTCCTTCAGCTATTCTAGTGCCCTTGCGCCACTCTTCAATCCATTCAAACTTTTTCCATTTTTTCAGGACCTGAAAAAATCCATGGGTTTTGTCAGAGTACCTCGAGATGAAACAGCTTAGCGCCGCGAGCCTCCCTATAATCTTTTGGACTTCTTTCGGACTCCTTAAATGCGCTATTTTGTGGACTGCCTTTATTTGTGTGGGGTCCACCTCTATCCCCCGGTTGGTAACAATGTGGCCAAGAAATTTCCCTGATGCGACGCTTAACATGCACTTCACTGGGTTGAGCTTCATGTAGTACTTGTTTAGGATTTTGAAGGCCTATTTTAGATGTTGTATGTGATCCACGACCTTGGTCAATTTTACCAACATGTCATCGATGTAAACTTCCATTATCTTCCCTATGAGTGGCTCGGACATTTTATTGACGAGCTTTTGGTATGTTGATCCAGCATTTTTCAGTCCGAAGGGCATCACTTTGTAGCAGTATATGCCTTTGCTAGTCATGAAAGTTATCTTCTCTTGATCGTCAGGGTGCATCCGGATTTGGTTGTTCCCCAAAAAAGCGTCCATGAAGCTCAACAGCTCATGCCCCGCTATGGCGTCCACTATGCAGTCGATGTGTGGGAATGGAAACGGGTCTTTTGGGCATGCTTTACTTAGATCGGTGTAATCTACACAAACTCGGTTCTTCCCGTTCTTCTTCTTTACCACCACGACATTGGCTAGCCATGTCGGGTACTTTACTTCCCTTATTGAGCCGATCTCCATTAGCTTCTGGATTTCAGATAAGCTCATATTTTGACTCACTTATCTATATCATTTTCTAGTGTTTTATTTAGTTTTAACGAGTTTATTTATATATTTTTAGCATGAGTCGAGTTTATGGGGTATTATGCTTGTCATGGTGTGTTTTTGCAGGTTTTAGGCGAATTCAATGGAAACCCGTGCTGAAAGAAGTTGATGTTCAAATAAACAGTCACGACTTCTTCCACAGTTGGAATCTGAGCTAATGGAGCACAAAAATGGAAAGATCTCTGAGTTAGCTTTCCAATACAACTAGAATCGGGTCAATCAGAGTTCGGGAGCAAAAGTTATGGCCAAAATCGTGAGACTGCGCAAAAGGATCGAAAGGGAGAAAAAGGTCTTTGTCTCGGCCGATTTGAAGGCCACGTCGACCGACGCAAGAGGATCCGTATCAACCGATGCAAGCTTCGTGTTGACTGACATGGACCCTGAAAAAGGAAAAATCGAGATTTTTATGGTTAAATCATATTTTTGGCCCTAGATCCAAAATTATACACCTCTACCTCTATAAATACTTGTTTTGCTCGAGTTTTGAGAGTTCTTCCCTTAGCCTTCTCTTGGAGTGTTGAAGTTTTTGAAGTTTTAATTATTTTCGAGAGGATTCAGCTTTACTTTTTATTGTATGTTACATTATGCAATTTAATAATATGTTTCTTGTGTTTCTTTCCATCATGAGTGGCTAGAAACCCTAGCGGGTTCTAGAGCTATGTGTAATTAATCATGTTTGCATGTTAGATTAATCAACTCAAAATTGCATGGTTTCAATTCCTGATTTAATTGATAGAACTTAGAATTGAAGATGGATCGAGAGATCAATTTGATTCTATGTTCATAATTGTTAATCGAAAGACCGAGAGGAGAAGATTAATAACAAGAAGAAGAATTGAATACAATTGATTTTCTGTCTCAAAAGGAAGAGTAATTAATTATAGGGATTAAATCTTATATTTTTATTGAGGTTGACTATTGTTGTGTTTTTGAGGCCAACCAAGCATGTACAGTCACATGATAGTAACCTAGGTTGAAATTGCCCAACCAAGGAATTTTAATACTTTATTTGATTTCCCACCATTGTAGAGTTGGTTATCTTGCATGTATTCTGATTGATTATTGCCCTAGAATTTGTGACTCTTTATATTTGTTTTCAAAACCCTTTAAATTCCTGCATTGTTATCTTTAATTTCAAAATAAAACCCAATTTTCTGTCTACTCAAATGATAAATCTTAAAACTATAGTTAGTATATGGGATATTTTCGTTGCACAATTCCTCTGGGTTCGACTACCTTTGGATATACTATAAATTTATTTGCCACTGTATTTGCAATTAATCTGCGAATTTTGCAGTGATCAAATTGGCGCCGTTGTTGGGGAATGGTTAGATTTTATCTTGTTAATAATTTGTTTAAAGAGTAATTGGATTGAGTTTTTATTTTTATTTTATTTAAATTCTGTACGTGTGCGTGTGTTTGGTGTGTGATTTCTTGTTCTCTTTCGACCGACGCACAGCTCGCGTCGGTCGACGCAGATTTGATTTTTTTTTGTCTGTTTTCTTAGGTCTTTCATGAACATGAGGGCCCAAGGGAGACCACTTGAAGTCTTTGATCCAGAGATTGAAGCAACTATCCGAAGGAGACTAAAAAAACAACAAAGTCATTGAGATGGATCCACCGCACGATCGGAATGAGGAAGATGATCATGAGATGCCACCTCTAGAGGACCCGGACACTCAAATCACAACAAGGAGTGCCCTACTGCTGGTCCAAGAGATGTTCAGATGTGGGAATTGGTCAAGCAGCTGATGGTCGAAAGGGAAGCAGAGAGAGCTGAGGCTGCAAGTAGAGACAGAGAAAGAGAGCAAGAAAGGCTGCGCCGAGAGGACTCCGACGATGAGGATCCGAATGTCATGGCAAAGAAGTACAAACCACAGCCCGGTAATGAGAGATTTTTTATTGGTATCAATGCTAATAACTTTGAACTCAAAACCGGCCTTATTCAGATGGTTCGGCAGAACCAATTTGGTGGCCGAGCAGCTGAGGACCCTTACACTCACCTCCGGATGTTCATGGAGGTGTGTGAGACCATCAAGCAGAATGGATGTGATCCGTTTGGGCTTGTTCCCCTTCTCACTTCGGGATCAGGCTCGGACGTGGTTTACAACTCTGGATTGCAGTAAGCATCCGCACTTGAGCCGGCCTTCGAGCAGAATTCCTTGACACTTTTTCCCACCTTCCGTTATCATTAAGAAGAAGTTGGAGATTCTGCAGTTCCACCAAATGATGGATGAATCCTTGTTCGAGGCCTGGACCAGATTCAATGATTTGTTGAGGAGTTGTCCTGGCCATGGAGTCGACACTAAAGAGCAGGCCCACATCTTCTACCGAGGGATGACCGAGAGAACTCAAGAATCGGTGGACAATGCAACCGGAAGTTCTTTGATGAGCAAGTCACGTGAAAAAGCCCTCAAGTTGTTCAAGAAGATGGCCTTGCATACTCAACAATGGGCAAATCCGAGGAGGCCTCTCAAGTCAAGGCAATTGAGAAGAAGGAACTGGATGACACTCTCAAAAAAGGAGATTGAAAAGCTCAAGGGAGAAATGGAGAAAGTTACCTCTAATGTTTATGTTGTTACTACTGCACAGGTTGAACCCTTTGCCGATGTCAATTTCATGAACCGAGAGGCTATCAAAATCAATATCAGAATCAGCAATGAGGTGGAGGCTATCAACACTACCATCCAAAACAGCACGCCGACTTCTCTTATGCTAATCCGGCGGGTGGAGAGTTTCCCCCACCTGGTTTTGATGTGTAAGATGGAGAAATCACTGAAAAGAAGAAGAAGAGCTTGGATGATGTGTTGGCCCAGTTCATCAAGGCCTCAGATTATCGAGTTGGAAGATAGAGCAAGAAGTGGCTGGAGTGCACACAAAGATTGATCGAGTTGGCAAGCATGTTAAAATGATTGAAACTCAAGTAAGCCAGATTGCTAGCACAATTGGAGTCCAGCACAAGTAAGGACAACTCCTGGGCACTACTGAGGTGAATCCGAAGAATCAGAAGGAGTGCAAGGCAGTTACTTTGAGGTTCGACACGAGCTACAAAGGTCCCTGGATGATTTTGGACAAGTTTGGGGGAGAAGAAGAGGAGAATCCCACATGGGATGCCTCTGTTTCGACAAACACACAACCTGTGTCGGTCGATGCAGAGGCTCGATGGGAAGACATTTCGAGCGATGTGGAGAAGTCTAGCAATAGAGGCACGTTGATCGATGCAGCCTTACATCGGTCGACGCAGAGTCCAGCAATGTCGACTGAGATTGCTTCAAATTGGTCGACACAGAGGGCTGTTCAGGGCAATTCTTCGGCTGCAAAAGATGATCCTATTCCTCCAATGCCCTTCCCTCAAAGATTTGCCAAACAGAAGGAGGACTCCAAAATTTCAAGGTTTGTGGAGAACTTGAAGAAAGTCAGCATCAACATACCATTGATTGAGGCATTGAAGGAGATTCCGGGTTACATGAAATATCTAAAAAAACTAATTAGTGGTAAGAAGCAATTCGTAGAGAACGAGATAGTAAAGCTTTACGAGCAGTGCAACCTGCTACTCCAAAAGCAAGTGCCCATCAAGAGAAGCGATCCAGGATGCTTCTCTATTCCAGTTGAGATTGGGGGATGCACCTTCGAGAGAGTACTATGTGACACTGGAGCCAGTATCAACCTGATGCCGTACTCGATCTTCCAACGTCTCAACATTGGAGAGATGAGGCCCACGATAATCACACTGCAGATGGCAGACCGATCTGTGTTGCGCCCAAGAGGTATACTTGAGGATGTTCTCATCTGTGTGGGTCATCTACTTTTTCCTGCAGATTTCATGGTACTTGACATGAAGGAGGATGAAGCTATACCCATGATCTTCGGGCGTGAGTTTTTTTACACTAGTGCTGCTCGGATCGACTATCAGAATGACGAGATCACGCTCCAAGCCAATGATGAGAAGATCACCTTCGTGAACGACAAGAACAAGAAGAAGGCGGAGTGCAATCAGATCTCCACTGCTGAAGATGTTGATGAATCTGAGGTTGAGTCTGAAGAAGAAGAAGAAGCTGCTGCCATTAAATGGGAGTGAGGAAACGGGTTGGTGAAACTGTCAACTAAGCCACCTATTTTCGATCTCACTACTATCATTCAAGACCGCAAAGTCTACATGGTGGATGCAAAAGGAAGAAAAGTCTGGACCCGACCCCCGTGGGCATGGTGATTTGAGGTATCGTCGAGCCGCGATGTTAAATCAAGCACTTGTTGGGAGGTAACCCAATTTTTACTTGCTTTCTTTTCCAATTTCTTTTTTTTTTTTTTGCAATTTGTTTTCAATTTTTATCTTTGTGATAGATTTTAAAAAAAATTAGGAGGAACAGTGCTCTGTTTTGACCGACGCAGGCCTGGCATCTGTCGACGCAGAGTAGCTCAATGTGCAACACTTCGACTTAACATGGGGATCGACAAGAAGGCTCCAGGTCAATCGATGCAGAGCCCGCATTGATCAATGCGGAGTGCCAGCCGCAAAAAATTTATGCCAAGCAATTTCTGAAGGTTTCGGGATAAAACATTGATGTCTGAGATCAACCACCAAGTACCGTTCTCTCTCTTATCTGATTTTCAAATTTTCTCCACTCTTTGAGTTGTAAATAAGTTTGGAGGGATGTGGACAAGAGTTGGAACGTTCTATCTTTTATTTATTCCGCTTTCTGCATTTAATTTTTGCCTAGATCAATTTTTGTTATGCTATTTTGTGAATTTTTTTTTGAGTTTTGATGCAACTTGAATGAGAATGTGAGATAGAATTGATTGATGGTTGATTTTGAATTGATTTTGACTGTGGTTAATTGCCAATGAAAGTAGAATACCGCATGATAAGATTGATTTGAAGCTCACACTTGCATGATGATTGAGTTGATTTGAAGTTGACTGTGGAAGAAAATTTTAAACCCTGGTGTGAGATTTTGAGCCATATGTTCGATTGATGTGAGATTCTCATGTATGTTTTATTTCTCTAGAACTTGCTTATTTTCTGTTTCGAGACTGCATAGTGTGCAAGTTTAGGAGATGATATTAGGCCATCTTTGTTAACCCAATATCCTAAACACTGTCTCTTCACAATTAAATCTTCCCTAATTAGCTACGTTGAGCCTTTACAATTCTTTCCTTGTTTATGAGCTTAAGAATGTGCTGGTTTCGCTCGTGTCTTGAGTTGTGGTTTGATGGGGGTAGATTGATGTGAATTGGAGATAAGAAATGTTAAATTAGTGGTTGATGCAAAGATTGGGTGTTAGAATAGTTCAAAAGAAATTAGAATTCTCATAAGCCCTCTAAAAAAAACAAACAAATATGTGTACAAACTAGCGAAAAGGTATAAGAGATTCAAGAGAGCTAGGAATATGAAAGAAAAAAGAGGAAGAAAAGAAAAAAAATTGATGAGTTTGTTGATGTATCTAAGGAGATGAGGTTATGATGTTAGAAAGTTTTTATAATTTTATCGAGTCGGCCAACTTGATGAATTTTAGTCACTTGACCAAATTTTCCTACCTTGTCACAAAAATCCAACATTACAACCGTTGAAAGTCCTTTTCGATCCAATACTTGTGTGCACATTCTAGAAGTGGAGATATTAGAGAATTTGCAAGCCTATGGTAGAAATTTCTTCATACATGTGTTGAGTGCTTTCATCTAATCCTAAACACTTGAGAGTTGAGCGATACAATTCTCGTAAGTTCTTCCCCAATTGATGGATTGTCTAAATCTTTCAAATTGTTTGTGAGTAGTGGATTTTTTATTCTTGATTGTGATGAATATAGTGAGGCATTGCACTTTAATTGCATGATCTTTTGGTTTCTTTCTTGCCTAATGATTGAGGACAATCAAACGTTCAAGTTTGGGGGGTTTGATAAGCTCGAATTTTGACCTCACTTATCTATATTGTTTTCTTGTTTTTTATTTAGTTTTATCAAGTTTATTTATATATTTTGAGCATGAGTCGAGTTTATGGGGTATTATGCTTGTCATGGTGTGTTTTTGCAGGTTTTAGGCCGAATTCCATGGAAACCCGTACCGAAAGCAATTGATGTTCAAAGAAACAGTCACTACTTCTTCCACAGTTGGAATCTGAGCTAATGGAGCATGGAAATGGAAAGATCTTTGAGTTAGCTTTCCAATGCAACTAGAATAGGGTCAATCGGAGTTCGGGAGCAAAAGTTATGCCCAAAACCGTGAGATTGCGCAAAAGGATCGAAAGGGAGAAAAAGGTCTCTGTCTCGGCCGATTTGAAGGCCACGTCGACCGACGCAAGAGGATCCGCATCAACCGACACAAGCTTCGTGTTGACTGACACGGACCCTGAAAAAGGAAAAATCGAGATTTTTATGGTTAAATCATATTTTTGGCCCTAGATCCCAAATTATACACCTCTACCTTTATAAATACTTGTTTTGCTCGAGTTTTGAGAGTTCTTACCTTAGCCTTCTCTTGGAGTGTTGAAGTTTTTGAAGTTTTAATTATTTTCGAGAGGATTCAGCTTTACTTTTTATTGTAAGTTACATTATGCAATTTAATAATATGTTTCTTGTGTTTCTTTCCATCATGAGTGGATAGAAACCCTAGCGGGTTCTAGGGCTATGTGTAATTAATCATGTTTGCATGTTAGATTAATCAACTCAAAATTGCATGTTTTCAATTCCTGATTTAATTGATAGAACTTAGAATTGAAGATGGATCGAGAGATCAATTTGATTCTATGTTCATAATTGTTAATCGAAAGACCGAGAGGAGAAGATTAATAATAAGAAGAGGAATTGAATACAATTGATTTTCTATCTCAAAAGGAAGAGTAATTAATTGTAGGGATTAAATCTTATATTTTTATTGAGGTTGACTATTGTTGTGTTTTTGAGGCCAACCAAGCATATACAGCCACATGATAGTAACCTAGGTTGAAATTGCCCAACCAAGGAATTTTAATACTTTATTTGATTTCCCACCATTGTAGAGTTGATTATCTTGCATGTATTCTGATTGATTATTGCCCTAGAATCTGTGTATCTTTATATTTGTTTTCAAAACCCTTTAAATTGATGCATTGTTATCTTCAATTTCAAAATCAAAACCGAATTTTCTGTTTACTCAAACGATAAATCTTAAAACTATAGTTAGTATATGAGACATTTTCGTTGCACAATTCCCCCGTGTTCGACTACCTTTAGGTATATTATAAATTTATTTGCCACTGTATTTGCAATTAATCTGCGAATTTTGTTGTGATCAAATTGGCGCCATTGCCGGAGAATTGTTAGATTTTATCTTGTTACTAATTTGTTCAAAGATTAATGGGATTGAGTTTTTAGTTTTATTTTATTTAAATACTGTATGTGTGCGTGTGTTTGGTGTGTGATTTCTTGTTCTGTTTCGACAAACGCACAGCTACCGTCGGTCGATGCAGAAAACTTTTTGCATTGGTCCTTGTTCTTCTCAGCCGGGAATTTCCATCGGCGCTGCTGCACCGGCTTCTTGAGGGGGTCAACCTGTAGTCGATGTATCATTACCGCTGGGTCGATGCCCACCATGTCCTTGTGAGACCTAGCGAACACAGACTGCTCTTTGGATAGGAATGTAATGAGTTGTGTCCGAGTTTTTGGATCCAACCCGCTCGCAATGTTCGTCTTCTTGCTTGGATCAGCTGGATCGAGCTCTACCTCTTCTGTTTCATCAAACTCTCCTGGCGGAGGCAAAGACGTAGTGCTCGAAAAGTGTTGCTGTGTGCAGCGGCTTTGAAGCTAGCATAGTAGCACTCCTTGGCCGTATTTTGCTCCCCTTTGATCGTGCATATTCCCCTCGGGGTTGGGAACTTGACGACCTGATGGTAGGTGGAAGGCACGATGTTGGGAATTATTCACGAATTCCTCCCTTAGGATCAATTTGTAAAAGGTTTTGTTGAATCAAAGCCTTAGTAGTTTGGTCGATCATTGCTGAAATCTAGCAGAGTCTAGCAACTCACGTGTAATGTCCTGCTTAGGAAAAATATCGAGTTATAATAGATTAGATTGCTAGAAGTATTCTCAGCAGATGGTAGCTGCTAGAGAAGTCAGCAGACAAGGATGACTGCTAAGAAAGAAAGTAGTCATGTGCTAAGAAGAGTGATTGCTAAGGTGCTAGCAATCATATGTTGTAAAGAAAAGACTGCTAGGAGCATTCGCTTAGTAGTCAACAGATTGAAGATAGCAGAATGCTGAAGGAGTCAACATTCGCTGCTACGAAAGAGATTGCTAAAAGCTAGAGCAATCAGAAGCCAAGATATCAAGTGATAGCAGAATGCTGAATGGTCAGCATTCGCTAGTACTTAGCAGATTGCAAGAAGAGCTCAACAACCAAAAGACTTAGCAGATTGCTAAGAAGAGCTCAGCAATCAAGAGGCTTAGCAGAGTATTTCCAGCATTCTCCGATAGAACACTAAGCAAGGAAATACTTAGCAACGACTTGCTAAAGACGCTCATTCTGACAAAATGTACAACAAAGGACGAAAGCCTTACCCAAAGTATGTAAAAAGGTACTGTACTACGCCGAAAAGGAAGAAAAAACAAGTAACCATTTTGGACGGAGAAGACCATTGTGTCTAACGGGTCTGGAGATTCAAAGTTTGAATCTCCGGATATAAAAGAGAAGTCCAGCAGAGTGAGACACTACTACTGCTCATACTCGCACATACAAACACTTGAACAATCGAAAAGCAAACAGAGATTCCTTTGACAAAAGCGAACAAAGCAAAAGAGAGAGTAGTCAGTTGAGGGCCCTCTTAAAGAGAAGTATTCAAAGCTCTCAACAACCATAGTGTCCCCCATTGAATATCTGACACTATCTTGAAGAGATTCCTTGACTTTGTTCAAGAATCCAATCATTGGGATACCTTCCATACAAGGAAGCATCCAGCAGTCACATCTCTGAAAAGAGATTAACTCCGATGGGCTATTGCCAAAACCAGACAAAGTTCAGGAGAGAACTATAAAACCTCCATTACAACGAAGGACAAGTTTTACGAATGTGCGCCCTTGACTTGGCCGTAGCTGCTGCCGAAGAGATTGAAGCATCGGAGGATAGCTTTGTAGTGGCTAGGTCGAAAGCTCACTACCTGCTACAAGAGATAGACGATTCCTTGTACTTCAAATATCTTTTTAGTGAAATTCTCAGTGATACGACTGAGGAGTGTACGTAGATCTTTAAAACCGAACCACTATAAATCTTGTGTGTTTTTTACTATTTTATTGCTTACTGTTTGATTATTGTGATTTAAAACCGAGCATCGAAAGTTGCTATAGTATCTACCGGTAAGAAACCCTAAGAACAAATCCGAGCTAAACATTTTGACAAGAACTTAAGTGCAAGATAATCTTTAATCTTCCGCTGCATTCATGTGTTAGTTATTTTCTATTCACCACGACGACTCTGATCAGGGACCAACACACGACCTTGAGTTGATGAAGCCAGGGTCGTCCCAGCAGCGCGTTGTAGGCGCTCGTTGCATCTATCACCATGAACAATACATCGTGGTGCGCCCCACCGCAGTAAGTCGGTAGGACTATCATCCCCAAAGTCATCTGTAATCCGCCGTTGAACCCGATCAACGGCGTCTGGTTCCGCACTATCTTCTATTTAGGAAGCTTCATCTCTTTGAGGGCGTGCAAGAATAATATATTCGCTGAACTTCCGCTATCGACCAATATCCTCTTCACGAGGCAGTTTCAAATCAGCATCGAGATCACCAGATCATCGTCGTGGGTGGGCCAACCCTGGTGCTTCTTCACTCGTGAATTCAATCAACGAGTGTTCTGGATTCTTGCGAGGCGTTGCTGCCTCCTCCCTGGTGAGTCTTTGGGCTTTTTTCGCGGCGGATTGTGTTATACCGCTAATTTCGGAGCCCCCGGTGATGCAGTTGATGGTGCGGACTAGAATCAAAGATTTTGGGGCAGACTTCTTAGTCCCCCGAGCTTTGTCGGGCCGCTTTTCACAGTTCCAAGTTTGCTTTCCCCTGTCCGACAGGTACTCCGTCAGGAGCCTCTTCTTTAGCAGCTCAACCACTTCTAATCGCATTGCTCTGCAGTCCGCGGTGGTGTGCCCATGGTCATTGTGAAATTTAAAATTTTTTTTAACGTCGCGCGAGGCGGGGTCCGCCTTCATCTTCTGAGGCCACTTCACTTTTTTGGGTATCTGACGTAGCACGTTCTGGACCAGGTATGCTAGTGCGATTGACAGTGTGTATTCGGGAACATAGGGACCGAGGCTGTTGACTTGTGGAGGCCTGTTGTAGGGGTGTGATCGAGGTGGGCACCTGTCATGAGGCTCTCGCCAGTTCTCCTCTCGGGTGGTTGGTCTCTTGCTGCTTCGGCGCGCCCTATGGTAGGGTTCATCCTCCTCCCACTTGATCAGGGCCCAGGCTCAATTGAGGGCATCGTCCATTATCTGGCACGGGTAGATAGAAAGCTACCGGTACAAGTCCGAGTCTACATCCAGGCCTTTGGTGAATGCGCACACCGCAGTGCTGTTCAGGCAGTTCGGTAAGACCACCAACTCTTTGTTGAAACACGACAAGTAGGATCACAGTGGCTCGCCTGACCTCTGGATGACGGTGTAGAGGCTGTCAGGATGCTTGTCCAACTTGTTGGGATTATATACTGAAAGCATATGTGATTAAGTGTTTTGTACACTGGTCTTCATATATGTGTTGCTACAACAATGCTCGCTGTCTGAGAGACAAACATACAACAAACCATAATATCCTATTATCTCGCCTATAGGGATGACCATATGGTGTGTAGGAGATCACAGAGGATCATATGAGTCGCTTGACCTAGCGAGATATAAACAGTATCACAGCTGAGACAGTCCCTGGATAGGTTGTCGGTCTAAGCTGCGGCACATCGGTTCATAAGTGGGCTTATCCTAGCTACTTGATGTGTCGGTACATAGTTATGTATTGATGGGATCAACAGTGGGATGTGCCATTCACATTTACATACGAATGAGCCAAATCCCTAACATACTTCCTATGATCTTAAACCTAACTGAAGGATAAGGGGCACACACAGATTGACTGCACTTTGATTTACCAAGGTGGCGAGTCTTACTTGTACTCTAATACTCGTATTTTAGGTTTTGGCAATTTGTGTGTGGCCTGCTTATGCTAGACGTTTAGGTAAGCATATCCGTTTCAGGATGGTGACATTCCTGAGGAGCTCACAAGGTTCATTATGCTAAACCCTGCAGGTTGAATTATTTAATTCAGGCATAAGTGAAAAGGAGTGAGTGGTATTACTCAGGAAATAAGAGATTAATTAATTATGGCTGATTGTCATAAGCCAAATTAATTAATGAATGTCTAAAACCTTAAATATGTGGATCATATTAGTTTGGTGCAACCCGTTCCTAATAACGTGGTAATAAAGGGGCGAGTCAGCATTGTTCCCGTGGTGAAGGTTAAAACAATGTTTTATTAATTAATTATGTTCTGGGTTGAACAAGGAAGGATTAATTAATAAAGAGGGCCCACTTTATTATTTGCATCTGGTCCCTGGTCTAGCCCATGAACTGTTCACTGCCCATTAGGGTTAGGGTTTCTCAAAACCCTAACACTATATATAGGCCTTCTCTCTATCAGATCAGTAAAAGACTTTTCAGTATATTGAAAATATATAGAGAGACGGCGGCGGCGATCCAGAAAGGAGGAACTGATCAATTCCTCCAGATCTCGGATTCAACTTGGTAGAAAATCCTCACCAGATTTCCAAGGAGCAAGGGAATAGATCAGAAGATCAGATCTGTAGGAACAACTGTTCATCGCCGGCATTCAGATTCAGATCCAGATCCATTTCATCGTTATTGGCTCTGATCTAGATCTGTAGATCAAATGGTGAAATCAGGTATTCCTAAATCCATCCTCTGCAATTAATTTTGTAGGAGCATGCATAGGATCGCATAATTTATTTAATTGAAATTTGTTCCTGGTATCCTAAGAACGATCCTTGGCAAGAAATTCATTAATGGGAACTCGTGTTGTCCATCGTAGACTCAAACCCTACACAACTTCCGAATGCTTGAGTACTGCCGCTGGAACAGTTGATGTAGTTCGGATAACGTCGAGATGGAGCTCCGAGGCAAGTTTATGAACTATTACAGTGCGGGCCCAATCAGACTCGAGCCAAAGCTCCTGCACATGTAGGCTTCTCTTTGCGCACCTGGTATTGCTAGCACAAACATCTTCTGCTTGTACACCGCCACATGGTTTTCTGGGTCGGTGGTTCCATCATATAGCGTGAAGCTGGGAGGAGTGAAATGCGTTGGGAGCTCTGTGTAAGCTATCTCTGGGGAGAAAGGTGACTCTGCATAACTCTTCCATGGTATTGTCTTCTCTGGTGGCGGTAGCCCTGGGATTCTAGCGATCAGTGACTCGATGTAGTTAAGCCTCTACTCGAAGCAACGCTCGATCTGTGAGAGGGCGTGGTGTTGGGCTGCTCTTCTGGTACTCTCCAGGTCGGCGGATCATTTGGAGTTTGCTTCTTGCCCCCTCCTTCGGTCTGATCAAATTCAGCCTCTGGGTTTCGAGCCGTAGCTCTGTCAGTGCTTCTGGGCTCTTCGACGATGGGACACGTGTTGGCTTGATGTTGCAACCTCCTGTTCTCCCTTTTGAGGAGATCGTACCTCCTCACCATGTTTTCCATGCGTGCGCCCATCGTCTCTATCGCTGTTTTGGAACTTTGCACCGACTCACCTATTTGGAGACGTGAGGATCTGTCAGAATAGAGGGCGACGGTGGTGGTAATGCCAGCTCATTGAGGGGAGTGGTGTTGAATGCTCTCAAGAGAGCGTCCACCGTTTTGCTCAGATTTGGCGATCGTGGGGCTCCGTGCTTGGTTGCCGTTGGATGCCCACGCCCAGTTCCCATCATGGTTCCGCGTCCTGCGCCGGGGTTGACCCCCCGGCCTTGTCCCGGCAGTGGGAAATAAAATCAATGAAACTTTAGAAAAAATATTTTTACCAAAATTTAATTGTTTTATGCAACACATTTTTAGTGGTTGTGCAAAAAATTCATTCAATAAAGTATTAATTTTTATTAAATTTTATCTTGAGGTTGGATAAATGTGATTTATATTCAATCTTTGTATATCAATATCATGAATAAATTATATTTTAAGTTATCATATACATTGCATAGACAAGTATATGAAATAATAAAGGAGTTATGTTGGTCCCGAGATTAGAGTAAGTACGATGCACAACGGAAATTTTAAGAACAAACTTACACTCACAAAGTGGTGGTTCTTGATCAATTTGGGTTCTTGTAAAATAGTTTTAGTGAGTTTGGAATTTAGATTCAATTCGAGTATACGACAATACTATAATATGTTTACTTTCAAAATCTTTGCAAGAAAAATAAAAGGTAGTAAAGAGCAAAAGATTTATAGAGGTTCAGATAACACGTCCTAAGTGCTCTCTTTAGACCAAGGTCTGGAAATTCACTAAACCTTAGTTACATGATGATCTCGCGATCTATCGCTAGCTGGTAGATGTCAATGTCTACTAGTCCACTAGCTCACTCGTCAAGGCCTCTGGTTCCTTCGGCTTCCCAGACTTGGAGTGTAGGCACACCACGCGGCCTCCTCCTCTGGATGTTGAGAGCTTTAAATTCCTCTCGAGCTATCGAACTGGTTGGCTACACGCTCGTGATAACCACTGCTGGAGATATGCAGTGACTGTTGTGTTTTTTCTTAGAAAAAAGAAAATCAAGAAAACAACTCTAGCTGAGAAAGCTAAGAGACTCATGTTCAAAGGATGACACACGGTTGGCTAAGTTTTCACACACGGTTGCTCACTCGTCCAGGCCTCTGGTTCCTTCGGCTTCCCAGACTTGGAGTGTGGGCACACCACGCGGCCTCCTCCTCTGGATGTTGAGAGCTTTAAATTCCTCCCGAACTATTGAACTGGTTGGCTAGACGCCCGTGATAACCACTGCTGGAGATATGCAGTGACTGTTGTGTTTTTCTTGGAAAAAAAATCAAGTAAACAACTCTAGTTGAGAAAGCTAAGAGACTCGTGTTCAAAGGATGACACACGGTTGGAAAAGTTTTAGCCTTGATGATAGAAATGTTTGAGTTTTCACTCACGCAGAGTTTCGTTGCTTTCTTGTCGTTTCTATGTTTCGTCTCTGAGCACTTCGTCGAATTATAGACAAGATATGAGCGTTTCAAAATTTTAGCAGTTTAGAGACAAATTGGGCATGTCCAATCTGAGGCATCTCTTTTTCTAACAGGAGCATGATGCTTTTCCTTAGGTTCTGCATCTGCTACGTCCTTTTCTGACACACATGTTGCTTTTATGTCAGAATGGCTTCGCCAGTTCGAGGAATTTGAACTAGTTACTATATCTTTAGTCTTTAAGAAAACTCTATTCTTAAAGACTGATATTTTAATTATTCATCTGACTTATTCTCTTTGTCTCTGTATGTGAATGAAAACCGATCTTGTAAATTAGAGAAGACCTAAGCTAGTGTCTTTGATCAATTTCTTTCATTTGTTAATTTCTGGTTAATTTCTAGTTTATTCTCATCCTTCACATGTTTCAAATTATTGGCCAAGAATTCGACCCAATTTGTCTTGATTAGCTTCTGTTGGTCCCAAATCAAAGTTAGTGGAATGTATACAGTGGAAGATAAGAGCGAGCTCTTGCAAATCCAAACTGGTGGTTCTCAAGTAGTTTGGTTCTTTGAAAAGCTTATTTGTCTGCGAGTCAGATTAGAGTCATGTTCAGATATACTCCAACACGAGATAGTGTTGGGTTTTAAATTCTTGCATAAATAAATAAAGCAATATAGAGCACAAGAATTTACAAAGGTTCGGACAATTGTCCTACGTCCTCTCTTCAGGCAGTAGCTCGGAATATACTAGCTTCAGAATTATAATTTGTCCTCACGATCTAGTGCAAGCTGGTGAATGTCTGTGTCCACCAGTCCACTTGCTCACTCACTCAGGGTTTCGTCCTCATTCGGCAGTAAGATGGGGAGTGTGGGCACACCATGCAACTTTTCTCCGGAATTTTGGAGCTTTTAAGTTCTTGTTAGTTCCGATTTATTAGAGTATAAAGTATATGCACAACAAAAATTAATTAGTTTGTTCGGTAAGCTTGCACTTATCCAAGCTGATGGTGATGTGTCAGCTTGGTTTGTCAAATCTCGTTCAGGTACTTAGGGTCAACTATTTTTAGTGCTAGTGTTTAGTATATACTACAACACTTGAGTGTTGAGTTTTAAAATATATGTAAGCTGACAAGCAAGTAAGGAAATCAATAAATGACAAATAGATTTATAGTGGTTCAGACTAAACCGTCCTTCGTCCACTCTTCAGATACTCGGTTTGGTAATCCACTAAGCTTAGAACTGTTACAGGTGCTCCTACGATCTATAGCTTGTCGGTGAATACCTCGTCCACCGATCTACAAGCGCACTAGCCTGGTCCTTGCTTGGTTCTTCACTTCGTAGCTGCTCAGAGTATGGGCGCACCACTCAGCCACCTTGTAGCCGGAATGGGGTGTTTATATTTCCCCCGTGAACTATCTCCTTAGCGGTAGGGTGCCCGTAAGAGTCAGAGTACAAGATGTACTTGACTGTTGTAGTCTTTCTTGGAGAGAAAGACTACCAATAAGCAACTCAAGAATACTGAGAATATGAGTCTCATGTTCACTCAGGTGACACACGAAAAATCTAAAAAGCCTCGAAAATAAGCTTAAATGGTGTTAACTTTCGCGTACATTGTAACACTTTTTTTGGTATGAGTTTGCAGATAGTATGCGTTGCGAATTTGTCACTTGTAACCTTCTTTTGTTGATTTCTCCGGTATTTATAGCCGTGAGATTTGAAGGTTAGAAATAAATGTCCATTAGAGACAAATTGGAAGATGTTCAATCAAATGTTTCTATTGGTTGTTGCGTTCGACGGGTAGGTGATGCTTTTTCAGAAGTTCTGCGCCTGCTCCGCCTTTTTCTTTGACAACGACGATTCATCTTTTTTACAAAACGGGTATTTGCCAGTTTGAGGAATCCTGGACTGGTTGTCCTAGGTAGCAAAACTTGGTGTTTCGTGCTTGCAGAGTTTAAGGCTTCTTCAATCCTTAAAGTGTACTTCTTTAGTACATTCCTCAAACAATTCTTCTTGTCTTCGCGTGCTAAGACCTTGACTAGGATGTCTATGCTGGTGCTGTCATACTTGCAAGTTCATGCTGATGACATCATCCTTTTGAAGTATGCTTGGTCCGTTTACTGTTAAGTACGGTTTGACTGATTGCACCATACTTGTTGGATTCGTACTAGGCGAAATCCATACTTCTGCTAGACTTATAGTCTTCCAGGCTTGTAGATTTTACTGTTTACCTAAGCATGTTGACTCTTTTGTGCGTACTAGACTAATTGGTCAGTCTAGTCTCCAGATTAATGACAACTTACAACTCGATAAAGGAACCTATACATGATTTTACATTTTTCATCTAAGCTGAAACTATCTAAGATGGCTTTTACGTACATTGACCCACAAAAACATAACATAAAAGGAATGATATTTCTATCGAATTTCCTAACAGTTCTTCCCGGAACTCTTTGAACTTGCGGCAACACGCTCGTGATAGCTACAATTTTGAGATAGTTGCTACTGTTGTGATCTTTCTTGGAGAGAAAGAGCACTAAAAATAATAACTCAAGTTGATAGCTATAACTCTCATATCCAAAGGTTGGAGCATGGTAAGCTATTACAAATAGCCTCGAACAGGAAAAGTAAACTCATGGAGTCTTTGTTCAGAAATTATGGTTATGACTAGCGTATGTGCACTTCGAACCTTCGTAGAGAGTTTGTCGTTTGTATTTGTAACCATGTTGGTCGGTCTTTTACGTAACCTTGTTTTTGAGTCTCAGTTCGTTCTGTGTTTGTAACATTTCCTCTGAGATTGCTTCGATCTATTTATAAATAAAGCAAGAAAAGGTTTGATAAAAGAGCCGTTTAGAGGCAATCCAGATTTTGAACTATTCGTTGGGTCTCTGATCTGATGGAGATTGGTGCTTTTTCATGCTTTGCCGCACCTGCTCCTTCCTTGTCTGACACAGGATGTCGACATCCTGTAATGTGTGAGAACGGCTCGCCAGTCTGAGGAATCTTGAACTGGATGTTTGAATTTTGGACTTAAAGGAATCTCATTTTCCTGAAGTCTGACTTTATGCAATTTCCCTGGCTTGTCTTCTTTGTCTCTTCTTCGTCAGTTTGCCAGTTCGTGAATGAGTCTTAGTTTCTTCTTGTCTTCATGATGATCAAATTGGTGGCTTCGATCGCAAGTCCAGTTTGTCTTGATCAGCTTCTTTATAACTCAATAAATATTCTAAGTGGATATGGCAAGTTTCTACCGACTAAGCTAATCTAGAGACACTTCCTAATGATGATTTCTATACATGTTTGACACATCAAAACATATAAAAGTGAGGGAATTTCAAACCTAAATTCCCAACAGCTTCATCAGCTCTATTACAACTCGATAGTCATCCTAACAGGACGTTATAAGTTTGAACAAACTAAGCTAATCTAGAGACACTCTAACTTGATGGTTTCTATACAATATTTTGACAACACATCAAAACAATAAATAGATAGGAATACTTCCTAATAGGTTAATCGTAAATATTGACAATACTTTGATAGATTTTGCAATTATAACAAACTCTGTAAATCTTGGCAATTATAATAAAGTTTTTGAAAATTTTGATATTATAACAAATTTTTATACAAATAAAATTAATATTAATGCTATATTTCCCTATTTCAATTTTTTTTTTCTTTCATCAAAATTTTAAGCAAAAATAAAATTTCAAATTCCCACCCATTATTCAAAACATAAGAAAAAAACTTCCTCATTAACAATTGCATAACTGTGGAAACTCAAGAAAGCGAGGGATTTAAAGCAAGGAAAACGGTGGTGCCGATCTAAATATACATTTTCAAAAATCATTCCTTAAGCAAAAGTCTCCGATTATAAACATTAATTAATAAAATATCACATGTAGATATAATACTATCATAGGTCAACTTATTTCATGAAATTTATAATATTAATGGCAGGTCTTAAAAATAGTAAAGAAAAAAATATCTAAAAAGTCATTATGTCAACTCAATCTCAATAAATGTTTAGAAAAAATCTTAAAAAATCGAAAAGCACGGGAATTAGTAATAACTTTTGTTTGGCTTTAAGACATGAAATAATACCAAATATTTCGATCAAAATTGTTAATAGTATGGTTTATTTTTTAAGACTGGGTGGAAATTTGGGATTTGGTTTTTGTTTGAGATTTTGATAAATAAAATAATTGTAATAAAGAAATTCAATTTTGTTTTTAAAAAATATTTGTTATAATTCCAAAACTGGCAAAAAGTTTATTATAATTACCAAAATTTATAAAATTTGTTATAATTGCAGAATTTATAAAAAGTTTTGGCTATATTTGCAATTAGTCATAGTAAAAATGATTAAATAGAGTAAGTATAGAATACATAGAATTCTCAAATGTATGAAAAAAAAAAAGAAACAATTGTTCTTGTACTTCCAAGAGTATTATTAAATAAATAAATATAAAATGAGTTGGTCTCCTGAGAGACGGTCTCATCATTTTTTTATTATGAGACGGACTTTAATACATCATTTCAATAAGTTAAATGTTATGACCCAAAAATGAGCAAGCTCATTTTGGAGTCCATCAAAGAAGAAAGC
>JAPKLW010002252.1:91041-102029 GCA_026898455.1 Plectranthus barbatus
TGGGGTGCTGGGAAATGGGTTTGGGAGTGGGGGTGACTTCTCTCCTCCGTATCTCCTTCGATACTTGACCTCACGATGTGTGCCTTAGCTTCTCGGAAACCTCGGAGAACAGGCTTCGCAATGGTGGTGATGGCTTGGCCGGAGATGGCCGGAGTTGGCCGGAATCTGGTCGAGAATGGGGCTGCTGGGAAGGGTTTGGGAATGGGGGTGAGTGATGGCTAAGTAGAGAGAGAAATGATTGAGTGAAGTGGGGAGCAAGTTTCCCCTTTTGTTTGATTAAACCCCCCCCTCATGCCAAGTGTCCAACCTTCAACATGCAACATGCCACCTCTCTCCATGCAAATTTTCTAATTATTCCACCCAACTCCTCATTCTTCTTTAATTTGCAAAAACATAATCCCATGGTGTAATATTCCAATAATTCCAATGTAGACCATATAAATCCTCACAATTTAATATCTCACTCCATGGTCTCCGAAAATTAGTCCGATCAATTCGCGATCATCCGAACATATCTATAGTCCGAATTAGGTAATCGATTTTCCGTACTTAAATTGCAATTTATTGCACAAAAGTTGGAAGATAATTATTTCATTACAATACTTAAGCGATTAATTAGCTTAATTAATCTCGGGGTATTACAAAAAATTGACACAAATAAATGTAATATAACATAAATCAATGTATCAAGCAATAAACTATTTTGTATAAAGTCATAAAATATCACATATCAAACAATTAATTCATAAAGTCTTAAATGATTTTTCCTAAAATCCACATATTAATAAACTTGAGGGTATTAAGCTAATTATTGCAAATACCAACAAAAGAAGAAATTATAACATGTCTGCAAGAAAAGAAAGAATACCCCCACCCCAAAAAATTGACGTAAAAACCTAAAAATTAATAATATAAACATATCAAGCAATAAACTACAACAGAGTAAACAATACATTACAACGCACTAAGCAATAAAGCTCAGTAGTTCAATATTTTACTCAAAGAACCAAGCTATTTAAACAACGTAAATCATTATACTATAGCATTACAACCTATAAACTATACGAACAACATGTCTGGCGAGAAAACAAATAATACCTCAAAAAATGGCGTGATTAATTTAGCATATAAAATAACATAACAATTTAAAAACTGGCAATGCAGGAAGTGATGGCGGCGCAGCAAACAACAATGCAGCGCTAGAGGCGATGGCGTCCCAGGAATTGACGGTGGCGTACGAAGCAACGACGACACAAAAAGGAAACGACACGGTGATTGAATTGTCAGAGTTGCTGGAGGAGAAACGTGGAGACGAAGATTTTCAATGGAATAATATACGATTCCAATGGTGGTTACAATAATTTAAAATATATAAAATATTGTAGATATCTATGAATCTTGGAAGATATTGTATACATATTAATTGACAAAACTATCATTTTCTAAAATTAAAAAATCAAATCGTGGGATCTAAACTAAAATATAATTTATTATCAGCCATTAATTAAGAAAAAATGGATTGTTGGATATTATTTTTATTTTTAATCTAAGGAATTTTATTATGAGATCTAAGTGATCATATAAGAACCAACCTTACCATGTGAAAATAAGAACTAATCTTATCCGTCCAAATCATGAAATCAACAGCTTTGATTTAATTTCGTCCGCTGTGCATTATTGTTTGTATTGATTTTCATTATTGAAAAATGAGGGGTAATTTTGTACTTAATGAATTCAAATCTTTTTAGAATCTTAATTTAAATCTTGCGATCGTTCTTTCCTTTGCGATTTGCGATCTTCATTCCTTCTGTGATTATATATTTTCTTCATTCATTCTCTCTGTGAAATCTGCTCGCCATCGTCTGCGTTCGTCGTCGTTTGTGTTCGTCATCGTCGTCGGCGAGTTATGGATCCTTTGAAATGTAAGAATTGATAAATTTCATCTGTTACGTAATAGAATCAGTTGTTTTCTGATATGATGTTCGATCATTAGTTATCAGATTACGGTGATAGAATCGAAGATTCATTGTATGGGTTATTGATGATTTGTTTCCAGATTTTGAATTAGGTTTCGTAGATTGCTGTTTATGGTTTGGTGTTTTCGCTCTTAATTGTTTAATTTGAAGATGTGCATTATATATCGTTATGAATTGCATTATATATTTGTAGTACTTATGTTATATCTGAAAGAGTGATTATTAGTTTACGTACTTTCAAATTTGTTTTATATCTGCATTATATAATATTATGGCTTGCATTATTATTTTGTAATAGTTGCATTATATGTGAGTCAGTTATAATTAGTTTATGAAGGTTCTGTTCCGTTATGAGAATTCATTATATAGAGTAAATACATGCATTATGTATTGTTATGAGTTGCATTATATATTTATAGTACTTAAGTTATATTTGAAAGAGTGATTATTAGTTTACGTACTTTCAATTTTTTTTATATCTGCATTATATAATGTTTTGGCCTGCATTATTGTTTTGTAATAGTTGCATTATATGTGAGTCAGTTATAATTAGTTTATGGAGGTTCTGTTCCGTTATGAGAATTCATTATATAGTGTAAATACATGCATTATATAGTTATGAATCTTGCATTATATGTTATAAGTTTCAAATTTAATTCATGTTTTTTCTGTACAGATTCGTTTGTTCCAAAGTGTGATAACACAACACCAAGCAAATGTAGAGGATAGCTGATGTAGTGTGCCTTGTTGGCAATGTGAGATTGTTGAGATCTTGGAGGCTCACCATCTCTCACAGACTAAGCATCCCTTGGCCAAAGTCTTCCTTGACCTCAGCTAGCTCTTTACATCAACTCTGTATAAGATTGAGAGCTAGCTTTGTTGAGATTGATGATTGAGGAAGTTCTGTCCCTTGTTTGTTCTACAATGTATTGTATTGCTATTATTGTATTGTATTGTTATTTGTCAACCCTCATTCTTACAACTTGTGATGTTTCTAGAAGAGGTTCAATGAGTGATTGTAACTTGTTTTTAATTCAAATTTAATTACAATTTTATTCGCAAGCCACAATTTACGTTGCTTTTGCACATTTATTTTTAATTAATTAAAGAAGAAAAAACACATTGAAATTATATTAACATATTTTATAAGTTCAAAATATAATGATATATAATGATAATATTTGTAATATATTATGATAGTCCATAAACTATATAATGCAGGTCTGCTTTGTTTGATGAAACCCACTGCTTTGAATTATTACACATGTTAGTAATATTTGTGTATTCGTGTGAAATTATTCGCAAGCCACAATTTACGTTGCTTTTGTACATTTATTTTTTATTAATTAAAGAAGAAAAACACATTGAAATTATATTAACAGATATTTTAAGTTCAACATATTATAATGATATATAATGATAATATTTGTAGTATATAATGATAGTCCATAAACTATATAATGCAGGTCTGCTTTGTTTGATGAAACCCACTGCTTTGAATTATTACACATGTTAGTAATATTTGTGTATTCGTGTGAAATTAGAGGGATAATATATAATGATAGTATTTTCTCTATATAATGATAGTTTGTGAACTCTATAATGCATGTACGTTGTATGTGTATTAAGAAGGTTATAATTCAAGGCCGGATTTTAATTATAAGCGAAAAGACTAAATTGCCCAATAATGCAAGTTTTTGGGGAAAAAATGCCCGCATTTTTTTATTAGATCTGGATCGTTGATTGAGCAAAATCTACAGCCGAGATTAGTTCTTATTTCTTATGGTAACAGTGATTCTTACTAGATCACGTCCCTATATATATATATATATATATATATATATATCACAAAAACTTTTGTCAGGCAATCCAAGAATTAGAATTTATATATATATATATATATATAGTCTTGATATAATATATTCTTTACTAGTCCCAAATAATTTTATAATATTTTCAGTAGTACTTGTAGGCAAGATCATCAATCATCAACCCTAGATCACCATTTTGTTTTCTAGAGGAAAACCCTAGAGCAGCATTGACTGAACATGATGATGATAGGAATATACAATCAAGAACATAAATCTTGTGACATAAATAGCATGCATCGAACCAAAAGTTACAAATATACTCGATACAATTGGCATACAAATTCAATTTCGTATCCATTTTTTACAACGTTTAACCATGGAAAGATTATTGTATATTTATATTTATGACAAAATGGTATATTATATTACTCCTTGAAAAATAATTATTATTTTATTTTTCCTTTTCCTTTTGTTTTTTTATTTTAATTTATTCGAGTTTTTATTTATTTAATTCGAGGATTAGCATTCAATTTCTAGGGTTTATTTTTAATATATATGGTTTACATTTCTGGATACTTTCATATTGTTTGAATCATTTGTATAAATTGTTGGATGAATCAATAGGTTTTGAGTTGGATACTGATGGAGATTGAAGGCATCCTTATGCAATAAGGATTAGTTTGAAGATACTTATGTGCGTGTGTGGTTGTGTCAGTGTACCCCAGCCTGTGAGTCCTCACGAGCCTAGGCATGCTTGTATAGTCAGTCCCTAATTAAATTCCATTCACAAAACACACACTGACACACACATCTTCAACAAACAAATTAACCTTCATAAATATCTATTGCAAATTGCAATGCAAATGCCGTAGTTGCTTTAGATTCATTAATGGCAATGCCAAGAAAGCATCTCTTTCTTTTTCAAGATTTCAAGAAAGCAACTCTTATCTGCTCAAATACACACACTTTAACCTGTAAAGAGTCCTATCTTGTAATAGGAAAGTGGGCTGCTTGATTAAATTTGAAAGCAATGTTTCATATTTCTTCTGTTTGATCATCATCTATCCCTTTCTACCAATTCATCCACACCTACTATATATATAGCTCTCCTAGCGTGTTTCCTTAAACTCATTCAAGCCCTTTTATTCTCTTTGGGAAGATATGACAGTGATCAAACCCCTTGAAGAAGAAACCACAATGCTTCCAATAATGGTATGTACGTACTACATAGTTATTAAATTTATTTTCATAACACCATTGCACGTCACATATATAATTATATATATGGTATGCATTGGCAGAGAGATCATCAACTACTTCGGAAATCGGTTTCGGATGTAACAAATGAAATGACCAAACTAGGTCAAGATTTGGAAACCATTGTAGAGTTGGATGAGACGATCTTGCAAGCGGAATGTGAATGTTGCGGTCTCAAGGAAGAATGCACCAAAGATTACATTCGGAGCATCCGAAACTCGTTTTCGGGTAAATGGGTTTGCGGGCTATGCACGGAGGCCATGAAAGAGATGTTAGGGCGTTGGCCGGCCGTAGGCATGGAAGAAGCGGTGATTAATCACAAGAGCTTTGTGCAAGATTTCAACACTACCACTAGGCTGAATCCCAAGCTGTCATTGGCATGGGCGATGAGGGATATCGCCAAGAGAAACTCTGAGAAAAGAATGAATATATCCGGCACCGGGATTAAAATAATCCGGACTTCTAGCTGCGTTCCAAGGATTGATTTTCACACTAAATTATCGAATTAGCTCTTAAAATATTGGGCTTGCGACTAATGCTGCTATTTTAGGACATGTATGCTCATATATATTGTATTAATTATTATAGGGCCACTTCTAGCTAATAATAATATTGGATATATGGCTGTTTAAATCTGCTGCTACAAATTAATGAAGGTTTAGTAGTAATTTATTGGATCGGTCCACTTAACTTAGGAGTTATTTTTGTTTATTGATTACATTTTCGAGGATTATAAATGAACCAAATAACTTTATTTGTATATCGTTGCAATGTGAAAGTATAAACCCCATACACATGCATTTAAATAAATAAGCCTCCATGTGGGTATTTAAAAAATAAACTTTTTTTTATGATTGTCACAGACTCTCGCAAACAATATTAGGAATTAAATGTCAATTATTTTCAAAAGAAGTTGCCTTAATTAATTATTGCTTTTCGTTTCGAGGATTGGTCCATGGAGAACTAGGCGACATCCACTGTAATTCTCAGTGTCACAGAAAATGGCGATCATATTATTAAAATCAGTGGCATGAATGAAGTAACATAAGTTATTCATAAAATAGGATGATTAAATTGAAAATATATATATATCTAAGTCGAATTATCTAACTTTTCATATTATTAAAATATATCATTTTTCACATATTTATAAATGATGAACCCTAACACAGTCTTCAATTCTCGCATTGGAAGATGAAACACAATTTATAGTTGGAGAATCCCACTTGCAATATCAAGATTACATGTATTTGTTGTTGATTGGGATCAACAATATTCACAACCCTAAACCCATTTCATCTCACAAATTATAGACTCAAAACTCTCACATATTTTCCTAAAACAACCCTTAATTCTTTATTTGATCATTTATTCCACCTATATATGTTCATATATATACATATAAAACATTTAATTCAATCATTTAATTGCTACAAGCTGAACTATTTTCTATATATCTTAAAATGAAAAAGATGGGGTGATGTTGGCTATAATACAATATTTGTAGTAATTAAGGATATGTGGTCCTAAAACCTTTTCCTCCCCATAATAGAAGCTAGCCCTAAATGATTCAACGTTCTAACCCTACAACTCACTCTCACACGTGCACTTCTATTTGCTTTTTAGTTTTTAATGTGAAATTAATGGACCACTCTTGCTTGTTTTTCAAAAAGTTGCATGTGAATTTAATCTCATGATTTGGAAAAAGTCCTCTTAAATAATAATAATAATAGAAAACGAGTTTCAATTTACCCTTTTATTTGATGTACGTTATGGTGTGTCAAAATTGACTTTAGCCTTAAGTTTCCAGAGTGTTTTCACATGCAATCCATGTATTAGATTTATCGAATTGTAATAGAAATTAGGAACTGAAGCTAAAGATCAAGCAGATAGAGATCTAGTCTCTATGGAAGGATTGTCAGAAGACAAAGCCTGAGATATCCGGAAATCAAGTTTCGGAACTTAAAGTGAAGATGACAAGAAACCTTGAAATGTTGAAGACTAAGTTTCGGAGCTTGAAACTTAGATTGTCTAAAAGTCAGTCTTTGTAAACTGAGTTTTGACCAAAGAGAATACGAAACTTAAAACTAGAAATTTGGGAATTTCAATTTCAGGAGTTAGAGAGCACGTGAAAAATATGAAGACAAAAGGAATCCGAATAGAGTTCAAAGTCATATCAAAGATTCCTAAAGTGTCGAGTAATGATAAGTACGAGGAAACTTAAATCTAAGTTCCTCAGACTGAAACTTGGTCTGACAAGGGCAGGCGAAAAGTACACTGCCAAAAGTGAAAAGCAGATCTCAGAGTAGAGCAGAGCAGAAGAATGACCATGATTGGACGACTCAATCTTTGTCTCTAGCGGCTCGATCATTGAGTCTAATGGGCATAAATTCGAATTGATGTCCAACCCATCTATAAATAGCTCAACACTTCGACAAGAAAAAGTTACGAACTCTTAAGAAAAAATAAGCAGAAACTCTGTCGAACTGAAAAGCTAAAAGCTCTAGACTTTTAATGTAGCGTTTAGCATCAAAACAACGTACATCAATGGTGCTTCAAAGAAATGATAAAAACTCTAGCATCAAAGAAATCATACCTTCTCAACTAGAATTCTATCCCCAAGATCAAGAGTTAGCTACATAGACATCTACATAATTGTATTATGCTCAGCCAAGATTTATTTTTTATATATACAACTTCAACTATAAATGCAATGGACCTCCAAAGAAAAATTGGAAAAGTGGAAATTCTTTGTCTATACTATAATTTATCATCTAAGCTAAGAATAGAACTTCAAGTATTTAATTTCGTAGTCAAATTTAAATAAGTTAAGTAGCAACTGATCATAGATCACATGCATACAAATTAGCATCGACACAAGCATATAATTAAGACTTTTCTAGATTTCCTATTATTTGAGACTTCCTAATATAGCATCATAGTTACACTATCACACATAAGCAAACAATAAATCTCAAAGTTAAGTCAATTCATAGAATCAAATATTTGTAAACTATGATAGTCCTTTTTACAATACCCAACTAAATCAGTCAATCAAATTTGGTATTTTAATTTACTGAATGAATATTTTTTATTTGCATGCAAGAGATTAAATCAGTTGCTTAGAAACATATATTTATAAAGATTCAACTCAGAAATCTGTGAACATGAATTTCACAATTATATGTTTAGTTTTAATAATTATTTATAATAAATTAACCTTAAGAGTTAGTTCTCAAAATCTGGAATATTAAAAATGAAAGAAAAATTAAGAATCTTGAACTCATGGTTGTGATCATTAAACTTAGATATATGCTGTTACAAATCCAAAATAATAAGTAGTATGAAATCATTAAAACAAGATCAAATCTTGTAAATAGGGATGTCAATAAAGCCCGAAACCGATGGGTCGGTCCGAAACCGGTGGGCTAAAATGCGGGTTAGGGTAAGAAATTTCCAACCCGAAATTATTTTTAACCGAACGGGTTGAACCCGACGGGTTGGCGGCCCGAACAGGCTGAGCCCGGTGGGTTGCGGGTCGGCCCGTAGGTCCGATAATATTTAATAATATATTTAATAATTTATTATTTATTATTTCTAATATTATTTATATCATACTATACCCATTAATTATATACCTAATTCCCTAGACCTAATTTTCCGTCACACAAAATCTTATCAATCTCTCCCAATGACGTAGTCCTTTACCCTCAAATCGAAAAATCTCTCATTTCTTCCTCTTTCACTGTCTTCCACTCGTCACTCTCTTAATTAGCGTACCTACTCATTTCTTCCTTTCAAGAACCTTTAGCCACTCGTTGTTATGTTCACCCAAGTGAAAGCTATATTTAATTTTTTAATCATTATTTTATCATTTTATACGTTGAGAAATGTACTTCTATTACTTAAATTAGTTGGTTTATAAAGATTGATGTTTTTTTTCCCTTTTCAAACTATGATTATCCACTTATCACTATTTTTTTGCAAAGATATTGTTATTTGATGTCTTTTATTTATGTTGGTTCATCATTTTTTTTTTTTTTTGTTTTAGGGGTTGTTAAAATATTTTAAGAAAATCTTTACAAAAATAAACTCGTAAATATTGTCAACCCGACGGGTCAATCCGAAAATCGGTGGGTTAGGGTTAGGTTAAAAAATCTTTAGCCCGATAAAAACTCAGCCCGATTCAACCTGGACCGAATAGCCCGCAGCCCGATAGGGTTAGCCCGAAACCCGACGGGTTAGCCCGATTGACATCCCTACTTGTAAATATGAATAAGAGATTATATAGAGATGGGGTGGGAGGAAGATGAGTAGGTAAACAAAATCGGTAAAAATTGTGGAACTGGCGGATGCAGCTGCAGCTGCAGCTGCGGCTGCGGCTGCGGCGAGATCAGTCGAACTCACTTTTATTAAGATTTCTAGCAACCATAAAGGATTTGTGTTTTTTATTGATTGGTACTTTCTGGTTCTCATTTCATTGCCCTCCATTTTGTTTTTACAACGGCGAAAAATGTGCGTGAAAGTGAGATGAGGGTTGAGAGGAGAGAATACACGAGAAGTTGCAGATCTCAATAACTTCAGTTTTTTAATGATATTTTAGTTTTCATTTTTCTTAATGGCTTCTCATCACACCAGTAATGTTTTAAAAAAATATTTGAGGGAAATATTTATACCAAAATTAGAAATTCTGCCCTTTAACTCTATTAGAAAATGATGTTTTTCCTACCCTAAACCCTAACAAATATATATATATATAGGGGAGTGTTCATATGAAAACCAGCCTTACCATGTGAAAATAAGAACTAATCTTATCCGTTCAAATCATGAAATCAACAACTTAGATTTAATTTCGCCCGATATGCATTATTGTTTGTATTGACTTTCATTATTGTAAAATGAGGGGTAATTTTGTACTTAATGAATTCAAATCTTTTTAGAATCTTAATTTAAATCTTGCGATCGTTCTTTCCTTTGCGATTTGTGATCTTCATTCCTTCTGTGATTATATATTTTCTTCATTCATTCTCTCTTTGAAATCTGCTCGCCATCTAATACGTTCGTTATTGTTTGTGTTCGTCGTCGTTTGTGTTCGTCATCATCGTCGGCGAGTTATGGATCCTTTGAAAGGTAAGAATTGATAAATTCCATCTGTTACGTAATAGAACAGTTGTTTTCTGATATGATGTTCGATCATTAGTTATCAGATTATGGTGATAGAATCAAAGATTCATTGTATGGGTTATTGATGATTTGTTTCCAGATTTTGAATTAGGTTTCGTATATTGCTGTTTATGGTTTGGTGTTTTCACTCTTAATTGTTTAATTTGAATGTAATACCCCGCATTAAATTAAGCTATCGAAATGCTTATTCGATTTAGTAAAGAGAATTCTTCCCTAATTTTTGGGTATTTATTTTATATTGAGAATTTTCGATCTTATTTTACCGCGATTGAGTAATCGGATTTCAATAATCGAGCTTGAATTTATTTATGAAGTTGGAGGATTTTCAAGGTTTAATTAGAATTTAAGAGATGGATTAATTGATGGAATTGAGTTATGGTGTAATGTATATTATTTTGGAGAGTAATTTGAATTTTGGAGAATATTGGTATTGGTATACCTAGTTATATACATATTATACAAAGGTATATGAGAAATTATAACACTATATACATTATAATATAAGGTTAGAGAGAGAAAGTAACAAGAAAACCCACCCCAAACCCTGAACTCGTCAGCCTACTTCCCGGCCAATTTCCGGCCGACTCCGGCCACCATTCGACAAGCTACCACCACTTTTGGAAAGCTCACGTTCTCAGCTTCGATTTGAGTACTCGAGGGCGCCGAGAGGACGAGGAACGGCCGAGATATCGTAGAGAGAAGTTAGGCCGCCGGAATTTGGGTGAGTGATTTTTCCAGAAATTATAACGGGTTTAATCGG
>JAPKLW010002253.1:7099-101936 GCA_026898455.1 Plectranthus barbatus
TTACCATTATAAATAGAGGCACTTTCTACTACATTTGATATCATCATTATATCATAAACACTTACATCACACTTGCATCATACAAGCTTAGAGCTTTTCTGATTAAGACTTGTCATTTTCCCCCTTCTTCGTAAATCTTGAGTTTGAACACTCAAATCGAATCACAATAATTTTTGTTTAGTTTCACCAAAATGTTATTTTTTAAACAATTTATTTTCATTCATGTAAAATGTTTGATTTGTATTCATGATTGATAAGCTCGTAAATATGCTCACTAATCCATGTTTTTCTCCTTTATTTTAGTTCATTTATGTTTATTTATTAGTTATTTATGTGCATGAGTATATAATAGAAGATGTTATGCTTGTCATGGTGCGATTTTGTAGGTTTTGAGGCTAAAACGTGGCTAAGTGATAAAAAGAGCCAAAATAGAGAAGTTGTTGTTTCCATCAACACACGGGATGTCGACCGACATGGATGACAAAGTTGAAAACCTAAGCAAGACCTTCATGTCGACCGACAAGGAGGAAAGATGTCGACCAAGGCAGCGATCAAAGTTGATGACCAACATGAAGCTCCATGTCAATCGACACACCCTGTGTCAATCGATGCGGAGGTCCGGAAGGAAACTTTTGCCCAATATGGCAATATCTTTTATTTTAAACCCAATACCTATTGAGAAATAATTTCACCTATATATTATATTATATATATATATATATATATATATATATATATATCTTAGGTAGTTCGAAATTTTAAGAGAGACTTTTGTTACTCGGATTAGGATTAAACATTGAAATTTTTCAAGGCTTCAGGATTCCCCTTTATTTTGTAAGTTATTTGTATGCACATTAGTAAAATGGTTTTTGTGTTCCTCTCTATGATGAGTGGCTAGAAACCTGATTAGGTTCTAGGGTTTATACAACAATCCATGATGCATGTGTAGATTAATCAACTCATGATACTAGGTTTAATTATCAGATTTAATTTAATAAATTTAAATTTAATGAAGGATCGAAAGATGAAATTAAATCTAGATTTATAACTGTCTTTTTGAAGGACTGAAAAGTGAAAATTAGACAATATGAAGAGATAGTGAATACAATTAATTTTTGTCTCAAAAGGAAGTATTTATTTGTAGGAATTTAATCAGTTATGTTTATAAGGATTGATTAGCATGTGTTCTTAAGATCTAGAGGATATAGTCATATGTTAATAATCTGGGTTTTAAATACCAGACGAGGAATTAACTTCAAACTAACCTAATTTCCACTTTAGCAGAGTTGATTGTCTTATGCATGTAGCTGGATTGGATGTTTGCCCTGGAGTCTGAACTTTTTAATTATTGTTTTAAAAAACCATTAATTTCCTGTTTTGTTATCTTTAATTTTACAAAACTCAAAACCCTGATTTCAAGTTACTTAAACAATGAAATTAAAAACTATAATTAGTACATAGAAGATCTTCGATATACATTCTCTTAGGGTTTGACACTTTTGGTTATAAATTTATTTGGCCACTATATTATAATTAATTTGGTTAAAATATTAGTGATCAAATTGGTGTCGTTGCTGGGGTGGATCCATACGCTCACCTCCGGATATTTGTGGAGGTGTGTGATATTGTCAAGCAGAATGGATTCAGCACGGATGTGATCAGGTTGCATTTGTTCCCCTTCTCACTTAGGGATCAAACGTGAACTTGGTTTACAGCCCTGGACTGTAGCAGCATCAGAACATGGGATGAATCTCCGAGCAAAATTCATTTCTATATTCTTCCCACCATCTGTGATCATTCAGAAGAAGATGGAGATTCTGTAGTTCCACCAAAGGATTGATGAGTCCTTGTTCGAGGCCTGAAGCTGGTTCAATGAGCTCTTAAGGAGTTGTCCTGGACATGGAGTGGACACCGAGGAGCAGGCACATATCTTCTACCGAGGGATGAATTAAAGAACTCAAGAATTAATGGACAATGCAACTGGAGGTTCTGTGATGAGCAAATCTGCTGATAAGGCCCTCAAGTTGTTAAAACCAAGGAGCAGGCACATATAATACCCTCAAGTTGGAGATTGAGAAGCTTAATGGGGGAAATGGAAAAGTTAACCACTAATGTTTTTCCTGTTGTTGCTGCACAGGTTGATCCTGTAGCCGATGTGAACTACATGAATAGAGGAGGTTATCAGAATCAGTATAGGAAAGAGGGATACCGGCACTAGCCACCGAGAGCTCATCTCAGGTTTACTTATGCCCACCCAGAAGGTGCGGAACACCCTCCACGAGGTTTTGATGTGCAGAATGGAGATATCATGAAGAAGAAGAAGAAGAAGAAAAAGGATAGTCTCGATGAGGTATTGTCGAAGTTCATCAAAGCTTCAGACTATCGGGTTGGAAAGATTGAGCAAGAAGTTGCAGGGGTGACTACTAAAGTAGATCGATTGGGGAAGCATGTGCAGATGATTGAGACTCAAGTCAGTCAAATTGCTACCTCACTTGGGACGCAACACAAACAAGGGGAGCGGCCTGCCACCATCGAAGTGGACCCCAAGAACCAAAAGGAGTGCAAGGCAATAAGTTTGAGGTCTGGGATGCGCTACAAGGGTCCGGAGATGCCCCAAAACAAGTATGAGGGAGAAGTGGAGGAATTTCCCGCAGGAGAGCTCTCTATATTGACCGACATACCCATGTCGGTGGACACAAAGAAGTCGACATGGATGACATGTTGGTCGATGAGGAGCAACAACTGATAGAGGAGATTTCGATCGAGATGCATGTGTCGATCGACACACCACGTGTTGATCGACTTGCGCAGCAGAGTGCAGCGAACAATGCAACCACATCTTGGTTGACACAGAGGGGTTCCCAAAGCAAGAATTCAACTGAAAAAGCTACTCCAATTCCTCCGATGTCCTTTCCTCAACGATTTTCTAAACAAAAAGAGGACTCAAAGTTTGCAAGATTTGTGGAAAGTCTGAAGAAGGTAAGCATCAACTTACCACTCATTGAAGCCTTGAGGATATGTGAAGTACCTCCGAAAGCTGATGAGCAAAAAAATAGTTCCTAGAAAATCCAACTGTCAAACTCCACGAGCAGTGCAGTCTCGTACTACAAAAGCAAGTGCTAATTAAAAGGAGTGATCCAGGTTGTTTTTTAATTCCAATCTTGATTGAGGGATTGAGTTTTAAAGGGTGCTATGTGACACTAGTGCCAACATTAATTTGATGTCATATTCAATCTTCAAGCGACTCAACATCGGAGAGATGAGGCCGACTACAATAACTCTGCAAATAGCAGACCGATCTATGTCCCACCCCAAAGGTATACTAGAGGATGTTCTCATTTGTGTGGGTCATCTAATTTTCCTTGCAGATTTTGTAGTGCTTGACATGAAGGAAGATATCAACATGCCTCTGATCTTGGGGAGAGAATTTATAGACACAAATGTTTACGTAATCAACTGCCGGACTAGAGAAATCACTTTGCATGAAAATGATGATAAGATCACCGTTGTGATCAACAAAAGCCGACAGTAGTCTGAATGCAATCGGATCACTTCCGTTGAAGATTTTGAAGACGAGGTGGAGGAGACTAAGGAAGAAAAAGAAGAACGAGCTGCCATTGAATGGGAGCGAGGGAACGAGATGGCCAAATTGTCAATTACACCATCTCTTCCCAGGCTCACTATTGTCATTCAAGACCACAAGGTGTTCATGGTATATGCCAAGGGATAGAGAGTTTGAATCTGATCCTCATGGATATGAGATCTAAGTTATCGTCGAGCTACGACATTAAACAAGAACTTGTTGGGAGGTAACCCAACCTTTACTTGTTTTCTTTTTAATTTATGGTGTTATTTTCAAATTGTTGTTGTTTCATTTGTTTTGAAAAAAAATTAAAGGGAGGCCTCTATATCGATCGACACAGAGGGTCGACGAAGGCACACTTTGATCTGATGAAGGGCTCGACAAGAAGGCTATGTGTCGACCGACATGCCGCACATCGATCAACATGGAGTGCCAGTTGCTGAAAAGTCAACGTCGCGAGATTCTATCCCTCTGGATGATAAAAATTTAATGTCAATGATCAACTGCCAGGTACTATTTCTATTCTTGTTTGGTTTTCAAACTTTTCTACTCTCTGAGTTTGAAAATAGTTTAGGGGGATGTGGACAAGAAATGGAATCTTCTTTTTATTTATTCTGCTTTTAGTGATTTAAATTTCAGTTAATTTAAATTTTTGCCTAGAAAAAAATATGGATATAGCGTGAGGAAAATTGTTGAGGTTTAATCATTCTCGACTGGTTGAGAATTTGAAATTGATTGATGTTAAGTTTGAATTGGATTGATTGTGGTTAATTGCCTATGAATGTAGAATACCACATGATAAAATTGAAATGAAACTTGCACTTGCGTGATGTTTCAGTGAATTGGAATTGAGTGTGGAAGAAAAAATTGAACCCAAGTGAGTTTTTTAACCTTTTAATAGGTTTGATGTGAGAATTTCATGTCATGTTTTCTCTAGAACTTGCTTTGTTTTTGTTTCAAGACTGCATAGTGTGAACACTTCTAGAAAATGATTTTAGTCCATTTTTCCTAGCCTATATCCCATACACTGTCATATTTGACATTTATCCCTAGTCAGCCCTTTTCAGCCTATGTGTTTTTTTTTTGTCTATAAAGTTGAGAAAAAGTGGTAGGATAACTCTTGTCTATAAGTTGTGGGTTTGGATGATTGTTAGGAAAGATAAGAAATTAATTACTGGGTGAACAAAAGAAGGTTGTGCTCAAGAAAAAAAAGAGAAAGAAAGAATTATAGTGTATCCTTAAGCTCATTATTAAAAATACATAAGAGCACAAAAGGATGAAAAAAAACACGGGCATTGGTTTGTATTGAAAAACCTAACGAGATGGGTGATTGAAGTTAGATTGTGGTCTTGAATGTGTTGAGAGTAATCAACTCAATTTATTTTTAGTCACTTGGCTATATATTATCCTACCCTTCACAAAAGACCACATACAACCAAATGAATAGTCCTTTCTGATTTTGTGTGGACAATTAAGTAGTGGATAAATTAGAATATTTGCAAGCCTATGGTAGATGTAAATACATGATGGAGTGAATGAACATTAAACACCTAAATACTTGTGTGATGAGCGATACACTTTTCGTGAGTCCTCCACGGTTGATGAATAGTCTATGTCTTTCAAATTGTTTGTGTGATGTGAGTTTTATCCTTGACTGTGATGAATCTTGTGAGGCATTGCACTGTTAACTGCATGAGATTTTTATTCTTACTTTTCTATTGATTGAGGACAAATAAACATTTAAGTTTGGGGGGATTGCTAAGCTCATAAATATGCTCACTTATCCATGTTTTCTCTTTTGCTTTAATTAATTTATGTTTATTTATTAATTATTCATGTACATGAGTATATTATAGAAGATGTTTTTCTTGTCACGGTGTGATTTTGCAGGTTTTGGGGCTAAAAATGGTTAAATGATGAAAAGAGCCGAAATAAAGAAGCTGTTGATTTGACCGACACACGGGATGTCGACAGACATGGAAGACAAAGCCGAAAACCCCAGCAAGACCTCCATGTCGACCGACATGGTGCATGTTGATCGACATGGAGGAAGATGTCGACCAAGGTAGTGATCAAAGTTGAAGACTGACATGAAGCTCCATGTCGATCGACACACCTTGTGTCGATCGACACAAAGGTCCGAGAAGGAAACTTTCACCCAATATGGCCATTCTTTTATTTTAAACCCAATACCTTTTGAGATATAATTTGTCCTCTTTATATATCTTATGTAGTTCAAAATTTTAAGAGAGACTTTTACTACTGGGATTTGGATTAAACATTAGAGTTTTTCAAGGCTTCAAGATTCCCCTTTATTTTGTAAGTTATTTTTATGCATATTAATAAAATGGTTTTTGTGTTCCTCTCTATGATGAGTGGCTAGAAACCTGATCAGGTTCTAGGGTTTATACAACAATCCATGATGCATGTGTAGATTAATCAACTCATGATACTAGGTTTAATTATCGGATTTAATTTAATGAGTTTAGGATTAATGAAGGATCAAAAGATGAAATTGAATATAGATTTATAATTGTCTTTTTTAAGGACTCAAAAGTGAAAATTAGACAATAAGAAGAGATAATTAATAAAATTAATTTCTATCTCAAAAGGAAGAATTAATTTGTAGGAATTTAATCAATTATGTTTATTGGGATTGATTACCATGTTTTCTTGAGACCGAGAGGAGATAGTCATATGTTAATTATCTAAGTTTTAATTGTCAGACAAGGAAATACCTCCAAATTAACCTGATTTCCACTTTAGTAGAGTTGATTGTCTTTTGCATGTATCTGGATTGGAGGTTTTCCATGGAGTCTTGAACTTTTTAATTATTCTTTTAAAAACCTTTAATTTCCTATTTTGTCATCTTTAATTTTACGAAATTCAAAACCCTGATTACTTGTTAATTAAACAATGAAATTAAAAACTATAATTAGTACATAGAATATCTTCGATATACATTCCCTGAGGGTTCAGTACTTTTGGTTGTAAATTTATTTGGCCACTATATTATAATTAATCTTGTTAAAATATCAGTGATCAATGATCTTAACATATTATGTGATCAACTTTAAAACATCTATGTGTATAATTATTGTAAAAATCCCCAACTAGGTGCCAGGCAGTCTATCACCGTACCAAAAAATCGTCAAATCCCTATGTCTAGGCGGTTTAGAGAGTAATTAACTATTAGGAATTGTTTTTTAAAAATCCTTCCTTAAATGATGTCCAGATGAGTTACACATACCACTAGATTAGTGTGTCTAGCTAGGTTAGCTCAGAATTGTAATGTCTTGTATATGAATTGTCAAGTTGTAATAAAAACTGACAACAAGCTTTAAAAAAAATTGTTGGCCGAAATATTCACCAGCAAAGAAGCTTGTCTAGGTTGTTGGCTAACACCAACAAGCAGCTTATCAGCAAGATATCACCGACAAGATGCTTCCCAACCAGCAAGAAGGCACACTCAAGCCAGAACAAGCAAGGACTTTCACACGACCAGACTTTAAAAAGGAGATCTTAAAGCCTGAGTTACACAAAAGCTTGTTCATCCAAGAAATCAGCAGCAAATATTCCTAGGACTAGCTAAGAGTCGTTCCGACCAAAGTAGTAATAGTCCACCTGCTCTGGTAGAAAGGACATTGTGAGTCAGAAAAAGTGAGACTTTGATAAGATGCGTTCCTTTTGGCTCTAAATGGCTAAGAATTCAAACCTTCCAAGGAGAACCTATAAATGAAGTTGCAAAACACCTTGAGAAGGTTACTAGAACTAAATTACAAAATCGCCATTGTCAACATCCTGACATACTACTGCGAATCCTACCATTCTCGAAAGCTACCAACTTCAAGACCTAAAAGCTTCAGGCTGGTTTTAGCAACTTTTCGTGTTCATCTCTGAACATGAGGCTCTGTGTATCTAGCAAGAGCTATCTCTGTTTTCTTACTTTTGAGTAAGAAAAAAGCTTGAAGTTGTCACTTCTATGGTGACAACTATCACGGGTGTATACCGTAAAATAATATTATTGAGAGGAAATCGCACTCTCACGTCTAGTTTGGAGGTTGTGAGTCGCGTCCTCAATCCAGACTTGAAGAAACAAATAAGAGCTAAGGACTTAGTGAGTGAGCTTGTGGACTGGTGGACACAGACATTCATCAGCTAGCAATAAAGTGTCACCATCTTTGTAATCCCAAGCTTAGTGATTTCCAGACTGTGCATCTGAATAGAGGACATAGGACAATTTGGTTCGAATATCTATAAATCCTTGTGATTTTTACTACATTCTTAATATTTCTGCACTAGATTTAAAACTCAACACATCAAGTGTTGGAGTATATTACTGAGTAGATCTAAGTAATATATTGCTCGCTAAAAACAATCAAACAATTGCATTTCTGAACCCAAGCTAGTGTCAGAATCACCAGTTTGGAGTACCCAACCATAGAAAGACATTTGTGCACTTTGACTAACTCTGATTTTGGGACCAACATCACCATCTAAGCACCACCATATTGCCAACCTAGATGGCCGACTAAGCGGGCTAGGCACTATCTAATAGATTCAGTGATCTGTTTTTCATATTTTTTAAAAAAAATAATATATTTATATAATTTAAAATTTTATTATTATTAGATATATATTATAAATGTTAGGAAATATTCCTACCTTATTGTTATATTTTGATGTGTCAAAAACTATATAGAAACCACCAGCTTGGAAGTGTCTCTAGTTTGTTCAAACTTGTAAAATCCTGTCAAGCATTTTTATCAAGTTGTAATAGGATAGATCAAGATAAATTGGTTTCCACCAGTTTGGGCTTCACAAGGTGATAGAAGAAACTAGCTACAATCATAAGTACCAATTTGGAGAACCTATATGAAGAAAACTGGTTGACGTCACCAGCATGAAACTGACCAATTTTACTCAAACCTATCACTCTCGCACTTGGAGACAAAGAGAACAAGTCATAAGAATAATCTTAAATACCATACTTTAAGAATGGAGATTACTTAAAGTTTGAAGACCTTTGTGTTGGACCAATTTTGATTCGTCGGACTGAATAGAAGAGGTCGTTCTGACACACCTTAAGATATTAACATCTAACGCCAGAAAAGCCGGAGCAGGTGCAGACTTTCTGGAAAATCAACATGTCCTTTGAAGAAGAGAGGCGCCTGATTGGATTTCATCCAATATGTCTGTCAACGACTACATTTTCAAACCTCTCACACTTCGTTTATGAATAGACGAAGTGTCCCTAAAAGAGAGGTTACCGAATTTCAACCAAGGAACAAAAAGCTGCCGAATTGCAATCTTAAGATTTCAAAGTTTGAGGCTTTTCTAAGCTTAGTGCGTGCCATATTTGACACAAGACTTGTGGCTTTCTAAACACAAGTTACATCTTGGTGTTCTTGCTCTCCAAGTAAGAACACAACGATCATAACTTTTCTCCGGCAGTGATTCTTACAGTTGTCTAGCCAAAGTGATCAACGATTCAGGAAAGAACCCTAAAGTTCCCTAGTCACAGAGAAGGAGGCTTCCAATCTTTGAAGCGGAGGAAACAACGGCCTGGACGAGTGAGCTAGTTGACAGGTGGACACAGGCTTTCATCAGCTTGCGATAGATTGTGAGAACCTTTGTATTCTGAAGCTTAGTGTATTCCAGATTTAAGGTCTGAAGAGAGGACGTAAGACTTTTGTGTCTGAATCTCTATAAATCCTTTTGAATTTACTATTTTATTCATATTTTCGTAAGTATTTAAAACTCAACACTACCTAAGTGTTGAAATATATCTCGAAACTTAACCTAATCTCAAACTCGCTAACAAGTTTTTAGAAACACAAACTGATGAGTAACAACTAGTTTGTGAATGTAAGTTCTCTTGTAAAATTTTCGGTGCGTATATCAAAACTTATCTTGGGACCAACAATAAATATTAAATATCAAAAATTATTTTAATTATTAACTACCGCCTAAAAAATTTCTAAGTCCCGCCTAAATAATCTAGGCGCTAGCCTCTACCCGAACGTCCGACAAGTATATAGCAATTTTTACAATCACAGTGTATTAGAGAGAATAAAATATAAGGTTAATAATTCTCCCGCGTTAAGTTTGTTTGGATAAAATTATATAAATAAAATATTATGTATAACATAATTTTATAAATTTCCAAGAATCAAGTAAAATTTCATAAAATCAAAAAATTAAAGATAGATACTTTTGATTTTCCTATTTTATAAGAAAAATAGATATAATTTAGATATAAAAATACTCAACATAAATTAATTTAATAAATTAGATTTGATTGGTGATGGCCCTGATGGTTCCAACTTATCCACAAGACAAAACCTGAGGTATATGTATTATGAATATATACAATTAGGTAGTGTTTGGTTGGTGGGTTTCGGAATCAAGGAATTGAATGATTCCGAAACCCACCGTTTGGTATACGGGTATGGGTATCGAAATATGGGAATGATTCCTTATTTTTTGGGAATCCACAAAACCCTTGGTATTGTGTGGGTTTCGATTCATTCCCTAATTTCATTCCCTCTCCCACCGCCTCCCATCTCGACATTACTGCTCCCACCTCTCTTCCTCTCGATCGCTCCTTGGGCTCTCTCTGTTCGTCAATCGCCGCAAAAACAGCCAATTTTTGTCTGCCTCAACCATCTCTCCAATTTTATCTCTTCTCTCTGCATCGTTGTGTCTTCTCCTGTTTTAACGGTGCTCACTCCTCCAGAAATTCTGTGCGCGCTGCTCTCTTCTTGGAAGAGTTTTTATACTTCACAAAAATCTCAAGCTCTCTCTTTTCTGAATTTTCACGGAGGTCACAGTGAGAGAAGGAAATCACGGAGCATTTGAGAGTTTTGTTTATTTTTATTTATTGAAAATTGAATTTTTACTTTTGTTAAATTTTGTTTGACAGCAAATTCGAAATTTCTGGGAATGAACAAATGATAAAAATAATAATTAATAATTTATTTCTAAACCCATAGATTCAAACCAAACATGAAAATTGGAATGATTCCTAAACCCAACTAATAAATCAAACAGTTTTATTGGAATGCTCAAACCCATACCCATTCCCTATACTATCAAACCCATACCCATAATGATTCCTGACAATTATACCAAACGCCCCCTTAATCTTGAATATCATAATTTTGAATCATATTTTAAGTTGTATAATTGTTTCTAGTGCAAATAACTTTAAGGTAATTCTCAGATGAGACGGTCTCATCATTTTTATTGTGTGACGAATTTTATGAAATAATGTATTTCTTTAATGCAAATGATGTCTCACCATTTTGATTGTGAAACGAATTAATGAAATGATGTGTTTCTTTATTATAAATGATGTATTTTTTGGTTGCAAATAATGTAATTTTTTAAAATAAAATGATGTATTTAACTTATTGAAATGATGTATTAAGGTCCATCTCACAATAAAAAAATGGTGAAACCGTCTCTGGAGACCAACTCTAACTTTAAATATATTAAAACCAATTTATTCATGAAGTTGAAAACCTGTAAATACTGATGAAACAGAAATTAATATATTCTACTTATTTAAATTGATGAATATACAATAATTCTTATATATTCTAGACTTTTTTTTTAAGACTATGAAAGAGAAATATTAATGGGATAAAAAAAGTTATACATTTATATTCATAAAATACAATTCTTAAATCCATCGACCTTAAATCAAAGAATTAAAATAAAGGTAAAGGAATTTTAACTGGAATTAATTAATATTGAATTATCCACAATTAGGTAGAACTAACTGAGATTTAACATCATTACTTACAAATTTATTAGACTATCTCTACTAACAACCTAACATAACCTAATATAACAATAAAATATTATTTTCTCTCTCTTCCACTTACACAACTCACATCCCAACTTAATTTTTATTCTAGCAATGACATTCACTCAATCTAAAATTTATTTTATTTTCATATTTATACTTCAATATATATTATTTATAATATTTTTTGTTGGTTTTTTAATTATATATTTATATATAGCTATATAATTATAATAAAAATATTGATTTCTATCATCCACCTATATAACCACAACCCAACTTAATTTATACTCACATAAATGACATCCACACAACCTAAATTATATTGTATATTTTATTAATATTTCAATATATATTATTAAGATTTATGTTTTAAATATAGAAATATAATAAAAGTGAATTATAATTTTGGTATAAAATATATCAATATTATACTCTATTTATAGAGAAAAAATGTATGAATTTTAATATAATTTTTTATTTTATATAATTTCAAATTATTTATGATATTATATAACTAAAGTTAAAACAAATAAAAAATAACATTTAATTAAAAAGTGTCAAGTGTCATTCTTTGATTTTATAGTTGTCAAGTGGGCCGTTCCGGCCCGGCCCGGCCCGGGCCCGAGTAGGCCCATCAATTATGTGGCCCGGCATGGCCCGGGATCACTAGTGAGATGGGCCGGGCCGGGCCAATTTGTATTTCTCTTGGCCCAGCACAACCCAGGACCACTATAAAATGGGCTTGGACCGGGCTTGGGCTGAGCCTGAACCGGGCCTGAGCTGGGTCTCAGGTGGGCTTGAAGTGGGCCTCAGGTGGGCTGGAGATGGGTTTAAAATAAACTATTATTTTTATTTTTTATTCATTTTAAAATTAATTTTTGAGGAGTATTTGCAATTTTTCTTTAAAGAAACCTAATTCAATTAGGTTAGATTTAATTGTGAATACTTAAAATTATTTATTTAGTAGCTAAATTAATAGAAAGAATTAAAATAACTAGTATGAAATAATAAAAACTAACTAAAAGATGAGATGGGCCTCAACCGGGCTGGACATGGGCCGGTCCTGGACCTAGGCTGGTCCGGGCTTGGTCCTGGGCCTGGGCCGGGCTGGTCCTGTGCTCAGATGGTCCTGGGCCTGGGCCGGGCCTGGACTTAAAAAAAGACCCAATATGAGCCCATCGAATATACCTAAGCCCGGCCCATCAAACCCATTTGATTCGTGGGCCGTTCCTGGGCCGGGCCTCAGTCGTGCTGGGCCGTGCTGGGCTGGGTCGGCCCGGCCCAGTTGACAACTCTATTTGATTTGATAACTTAAATATAAGTAAAAGGTTTTCAAACAATGGTTGTGAACCAAAACTCATTTCTCCTATTTTTATTATTATTTTTTAAGTTATTCTATTATTTTATCTTGCATTGTCATTAGTAAATGTAGTCTTAGATCAAATCCTCTACTAGTTAAACCATGCTTTAATTTTAATAATAGTTATTATTAAAAAATAATGGTAAATATACTCGAAGTATTATGCATAAACAAAAAAACAAAATTTATAAAAAAACTACAAATCCTGATTATAAATTAGTCTATTTAATTACATAGTAAAGAATGAAGAAGAAAATCCTAGCAATAATTTGGTAAAAGTCATGTTATGAATATGCAAGCACAAGTAATTGTTTGGTTAGAATAATTCCTATTTAATTGTGGAAAACATTATTGGGTGGAGAGTAAATCTCAAAACATATTTTCAACATGATAGATAAATAAAATATAAATTATTTTTTTAAAATATAAATCACTCTCTTACACTCGAATAAGTCCTTTTTAATATTAATTAATTTATTTAAATTTACACCTAGATAGTCTCAAATTCATGATTTTTTTGGTTATAGGTAACATGTTTTTAGTTTCCATCTATCATCATCTGTCAATCTCCCATTGCTGGTGCACCACCACAGTGGTTGTTGGTTGGCTGTCTACTTGTCTCTAATTCATTCATCTCAACGAGGTTGTCCAGGCACTTTTACATCACATTTTCCCTCTAATTTTACATGCCCTTTTTCGCATGCGATACCATATTATAATTCTATTTTTCTCTCCGACTTCTGTAACTCTCCCATTGTCTCTTGAGCATTTTCACCAGAACTTAAACAAAATGGAAGAGAAGGGTAGCTAAACCCTCTGCTTTAGGGAATAACCAGCTACTTCGCCCTAAAGAGATTTCCTTGGCAGCTCTATCTCTTAAGGATTTATTACTGGGTTTGGTTTTCTTGAAGGGCAGTTGAAGTTTTTGTGTTATACAAATGCAGCTTTGAGAGACAGAAGAAGGACTAAGCTCTTTGATTGCTGTAAGATCTGAAGATTAGTCTGATTTCGCCAGGTAACATTTAATTTTGATTTTGTATATTGGTGCTTTCTTTAGGCTTTTATGATTTTTTTTTCCCCCTAGTTTTTTGATGGTTAATTTGTTCAAATTTGTTGGTGTAAAGGTCAGAAATTGAATATTATATTTATGTATAATCGCCCTTTCGTCAGTTATTGGCTGATTGGTGGACAGATCTTTTTAGGTCTGCGATTGGTTTATTTATTTCTTTTTTTTTTTCTCTATACCTAAAGAGTGGTTGAATATTTTATGTGATCCTCTATTTTAATATTTTTATTAAAAGTTTTCATGTTTTGCTGAGTTATGGGTTGTGATTCGATCGAAAATCTTCTTAGTAGGAAATGAATGTCTGCGGTTTCTGTTGTAGGATTGTGAAAGGAGTGGTCCATTTTTCACATCTCCATATTTAGTTGCATTGGGGGACTAAATGAGATAAGTAATTAACATTCAATATCAGCAAATGGATTGAAGAATGTATGTGTTGGATGCAATGTTTAAGACATTAGCATCTACGTTGTTGTTGTTGTTGTTGTTTTTTCTTTCCACGACGGCTGCGGAGAATGAGTTCCGTTGTAATTGTGATGAGGAGGGAATATGGAGCATTGAGAGCATTATGGAGTGCCAAAAAGTGAGTGATTTCTTGATTGCAGTGGCCTACTTCTCCATCCCTATCGAGCTCGTTTACTTTGTTAGTTGCTCCAACATTCCATTCAAATGGGTGCTGGTTCAATTCATAGCTTTCATTGTGTTATGTGGGATGACTCATTTTCTGAATGGTTGGACTTATGGGCCTCATACCTTTCAACTCATGCTGGCTCTCACCATTTTCAAGTGCCTTACTGCCCTTGTTTCTTTCGCCACGGCCATAACCCTGTTCACCCTCATCCCCATGCTGCTTAAAGTGAAGCTGAGAGAGATCATGCTGAGGAGGAAGACTTGGGATCTTGACAGGGAAGTTGGGATTATAAAGAAGCAGAAAGAAGCTGGTTTACATGTTAGAATGCTGACGCAGGAGATTCGGAGATATCTTGATCGCCATACTATTTTGTACACAACACTGGTTCAGCTGTCAAAGACGTTGGATTTGAAGAATTGTGCTGTTTGGATGCCGAATGCAGGTAGAACAGAGATGAACCTATCGCATGAACTGAAGGAACACCACTTTCCAAACAGATACAACTCAGTAATCCCTACTAGTGAGCCTGATGTGAGGGAGATCAAGGGGAGTGATCGGGTGAAGATACTTGATTCTGAGTCGCCCCTTGCACTTGCAAGCAGTGGGGGAGTTGGGGAACCAGGATCTGTCGCTGCAATCAGGATACCGATACTGAGAGTTTCAAATTTCAAAGGTGGCACACCTGAGATGGTTCCAGCCTGCTATGCTATTCTTGTTTTGGTCCTTCCAGAGGAGCAGGACAGATCTTGGAGTAAGCAAGACCTTGAGATAGTCGAAGTGGTTGCTGATCAAGTTGCGGTGGCTCTTTCTCATGCTGCAGTCCTTGAAGAATCTCAGCTGACGAAGGATAAACTCGTGGAGCAGAACCGGGCACTGGAGCAAGCCAAGCAGGATGCTGTAATGGCAAGCCAAACACGGAATGCATTTCAGATGGTGATGAATAATGGATTAAGAAGACCTATGCACTCAATTTTGGGTCTATTATCAGTGTTGCAGGATGAAAACCTGACCGATGAACAGCGACTTCTGGTCGAGACCACGGTCGAGACTGGTAATGTCCTCTCTACATTGATAAGGGATGTGATGGATACCTCAGCGAAGGATAACCGAAGATTCCCTTTGGACATGAGGCAGTTTCAACTGCATTGTATGGTCAAAGAAGCTGCTTGTCTCTCCAAATGCCTATGTGGTTATAGGGGCTATGATTTCGCCATTGAAGTTGACAAGTCCTTACCAAATTATGTAGTTGGTGATGAAAGAAGAGTGTTTCAGGTGGTTTTACATATGGTTGGTAATTTGTTGAATGCAAGCACAAAAAGAGGATTTCTTTTGTTGAGAGTGTCTTCAGCCAGTGGAAGTCAATGGAGACCAAACTCATGTGATGGATATGGCTATGTGAGGCTTGAAGTTGGAATCCGCCATTACGACGACTCCCACGAAGATGCAGCACCTCCGTACGGAGGACAGAGATGTTGCGGTGGAGGTGAGGAAAGCAGCATGAGCTTTAATGTATGCAAAAGGATAGTCCAGGTATGTCCTCAACCATCATCACTGCATATAATTATTGTGGTAGTATGAGTTTATATACATCCCACTTTTGCTTATATCTAGTAAAGCTAACCAATGATTTATCATACTTATAAAAATATTATTGTAATTTTGCATTTCAAACTAGCTTACTTAAAGAGGTTGCTCACGAGTAGAATGTTATAAAGATCAAGTTTAGCTTGTTTGATTGACAAGCATCACTAAACCGATTCGGATAAACTTTTGCTGCATCAGGATTTCTATTAGTTCACGAGTAGCATAATTTATTTATGTTTGTATGAAGATATGCTGACATCCCATTGTTTCCTAATCCAACCTTTTTATCTTGGTTTTAATCCTCAAACTTCAGAGGTTGTTTCTCATGTTACAGTTCCTTATCTTGTAAACATCTCTTTAATCAATGGACAGTTAATGCAAGGAGACATTTGGATGATACCAAATCCAGAGGGCTTCGACCAAAGCATGGCTCTCGTCTTGCGCTTCCAACTCCGGCCATCCATCGCGAAGGGCATCTCAGAACACGAGCTATTGTCGGAGCCTTTGCACTTGCAGTCGAACTCAATCTTCAGAGGCCTCAGGGTTCTTCTAGCTGATGCTGATGATGTGAACAGAGCTGTAACAAGGAAGCTGCTGGAGAAGCTGGGATGCATTGTGTCTGCTGTGGCAACCGGGTACGAGTGCCTCGGTGCTCTCGGTCCAGCTGTGTCTTCGTTCCAAATCGTGCTTCTGGATCTCCACCTGCAGGACTTAGATGGCTTCGAAATCGCCATGAAAATACGCAAGTTTCGGAGCCGCAGCTGGCTGTTGATCGTGGCCTTGACTGCAAGTGATGATGGAGAAACGAGGGAGAAATGCTTGCAAGTTGGGATGAATGGTGTGATTTCAAAGCCAGGTTCGTTTCAAGAGATTGCCTGTGAGCTCGAGGCCATTTTGCTGCAGGGTAATAGACTATTGCCTAGATAGATTTAGTGGATTGAATGAATGAAAGTGATTAATTCTATATATTTTTAGAATAAACAAAGCCAAATTTAGTTGTCTCGAGTATAGTTGTACAACTCGCTAGATTTAGTTGAATGTTTGAACAAAGCCTAGAGATGGGATTTGGGGCTTCTATATAGTATCAAGTTGATCAATCTGTTTTATATATATATATAGGGGTGCAATACAGTGAGAATTTCCCTTATCATAAGAATATAAGAATTCATTCTGGTCATTGATTTTCATGAATATATATTCAGGATTTTACTAGAATTTTTGGTCATTTTATCTCAAAAAACTTGCATTATAAAATACTTTTATTATTTTGTAGTTATTTAAGATTCTGTTTGCATATTCAACTTCAACATACATTATTGATCTAACAAATATAAATTATATGCATAAGAAACATGCATTATATATCCAACATTCATTATATAATTAACAAACATCTTCTTGTATTATAATATAGTATTACTCTTATTTTAGAATAATATTATTATCATTATACGATATTACTTCATGCATTATATATGGTATTACTTTTATTTTAGATAAAAATTATATTACTTTCATTATAATGCATATGTTATTACTCTATAATACATAATAAGTGCAAATATAATGATGAATGATGATTTCGCTGAAAAAAAATATGTTGCATTTTATCTATCATATTTTGCATTATATACTATAACTTAATGCATTATATTGTGCAACTGCATTCATTATATAAGAATTCGTGTACTGTTACGAGAATTGTGCAAATATTAATAATTTTTATTTTTACGATGATTTTTTAATCCAAACTATACTGTGTTACTCTTATTTTAGAGCAAAATTATTTTTACTTTCATTATAATACATAAGTTATTTGATTTGTGCATAAGATTAATAATTTTTATTAGTTACATAGTTTACTCCCACTAAACACGTGCAATAGAGATTTAGTTTAGAAATAATAAAATCTTATTATTTTGGTACATTAAAAAATAATTTTAAATTAAGAGAATTTTGATATTTATAATTTTAAGAGAGAGAAAAATAAAATTACATGCACTAAATATAAGATATTCATATCAAAATTGATATGTAAAATATCTCAATTAATATAGAAAATTATAAATAGGGAAAATTTTTGTCATATATAAATTCTTATTCGTGCATCGAACTATTTAATATCATTGTTAGAATGAATATTTAAATGTTTATCGTGTGAACTTCATTTTTAAGTTGTATCGATACTCCGTGGACTGCATTATATATATATTCTCATGGTAAGGGGAGTTCTCAATGGATCGCACCCATATATATATATATATATTGAAATATTTAATTTTTTGATTTGGCGAAGTGAGAGACGAGAGCAAAATTAATATGAAATTAAAATAAATATTTTTTCTTTTTTAAAAAATTATAAAGAATATTTATTTAAACATTTTTAAGTAAAATTATATGTTTATTTAAATATTCAAAATTCTAAAAAATAAATAAATATTATTCATGTAAATTCACAATAAATTTGATAGTTTGAGCATTTGTTTAGGAAAATATATAATTTATAATATAATTGAGAAAATTACAACAATTTATTATATATTTGAGAAAATTATAATACTTTGTAATATATTTGTACAATGACGTGTAATTTTAAGTGTTGAGATGTGATCCAGCATCACATGTCAACTTTCCGACGTCAGAATTTCGCCCTCGCCATAAATTTGAAACAAAACTCATAGTTTGTAATATATTTTGATACTATGCATAATATGTAATATATTTGAAAAAATCTAAATAGTTTTTAATAGAATTAATATTTTTCCCCATTTCTAAATAAATATTTAAAATATTAGTATTGTTTCAAATTTATGATAGAAACAAAAACTTAATAATATTTTTGTGAAAACCTTAGATGAAATGACATCGACTTTTGAAAAAGCACGAGCGTGCACAAAACGATAATATTCTTTATGGGATTTTTGTAGAAAGTGTTAAATTTTTGTCGTCAAATTTTCTTAGCATTATAAATTAGAAGCAAAATTATTATTTCTTATATTTATTTCATAGCTAGAGAAAAAGGTTATGGAAGTTCAAGATATTAAAATCCCTATGTTCACTCTTCTTCCATAGAAAAAAAATTACTATCCTCAATTGTACACAGAATCAAACACGAGCTAAACTAAGATACTTCTCATACCTAATTAAGTCTCCAATACTCAACCACATAAACAACAGTTGGTCAAGCTTTATCATGAACTCAACTTTGGTACGCTCTTCCTTCTTTAACGTCATCTATCCATAGTACTCGAATACGAATGATAGCTTGAGTTCTTCTACCCGCTGAGGATTGTAATATTTTTCGGAAATAAGTGGCGAAGAATTGAGTTCTCCTTAGGAACGCTTATCTTGAGGTAGATTATGTCACTCTTGTTACTGATACCACTATATATATCTTCATGTAGTCACACTGAAAAGTAATGGCAGACTTCAGTAACCACGTGTTGAGGCTCGGAAAGACTAGAGAGCTTGAGAATCTTTATGCTTCACTATTCTTGTTGTTTCACACATATCTATTTGTTTTTCACTTTTTCTTGTAATCTTACTCAATCTCATTATTCTCATACTTCTCATGAATTCAAATGGAGTATTTATAATATCCCATATGAATTCTATTAATTGAAAGAAGTTGAGATGACTCCATACTATTGCAGGTAACCTTAGTGTATGACATTGTATAATTTTATATCTTAATTATGTCCTTGTTATACCTTCTGACGTGACAACTTGACTTATAGTAGTACCGGTCGAATTACTCTATTAGACTTGAAGTCTTCTCTTTTTCTTTGAGTCAAGAGTGATCAGTTTCTTCACAAAATGCCAACAAATCAAATCTTAGTTAACCACTGAGGTGTCCACATGACTTGATCGAATTATCTATGAACTGTGCTCCCTTTCATGACTTTCTACTATCAGTTATGATTTTGTAATACCCCTCGTAAATTTTAATGTAGTGATCATAATTTCAGAATTTATATTTTGTTATCGAGTTTAATTCGAGGTTTTCAAAACCAATTTAATTTTGGAATTTATTATTTTGGCATTTATTCCTTGCCACCTTTATATTTTATAAGTCAATGATTGATGGATTTAATTTAATTAGTGGTGATATATTATTTGGCAATCCAACATTTTTGTATCGGGATAATATCGATCGATAAATTTCGTAACCTGAGGAGAATATCACAGTCTCTCGTAATAATAACACGAAGAGATGTGGAGTTGAAGTGAGTTGATGTCAAAGTGATCGATGTGACAAGCGAATGCCAACCACTTTAACTTTTTGACTTTCGGTAATACCGAAACTACCCCTCACTCGTTTCTATTTATAGAAATCTTCTCTCATACTCAATCACTTTCCTTTTTTCTCTAAAATCCTACTAAATATTTTCCGGCAAATCTTCAGTGAGTCTTTGGCAAAGTGTTAAAGAGGTAAATAATAACATTTTTAGGATCCTCTCACCATTCACTTTCCACTTCCAACACTCTTTTCTTCATTCTCCATGTTTTAGAAGTGGAAATTGAGTATATCAGGTGTTGATCGAGCCCACGAGGTCCTAAAAACTTCAAGGAGGTATAGATCGAGCCCCTCTCTAGCTATTTCTTTAGTTTGAGCATGTTTACCAAATTTTCGTCCTAGTTGAAACATTGAGATCTAGGCTTGTTTTGAGCTTATGAGTACGTATGCATGTTTAGCATGTTATATTTTGAGTCTACAAAGCAAATGTTAACCTAGGAAATGAGTTGTGGTTATTTTGGAGCATTTATGGATATTTAGCTCTATTTGGAAAGATTGAGTTTATATTTCGATTCCACCATGTTTTGATGTTGAAAACTATGTCTAGACTCGTCATACATGTTTAGAAACCATTTGGTGTTGTTAGAAATTGATTGGACGAGCCCGGAAAACTATTTTGAGCCAAAACTCAAAATTTCTGCCAAAGGCATTTTTGCCTATATTTTGGTCGACATGTGTGCGTGTCGATCGACACAAGGCATGTCAGTCGACATACCCCATGTCGATCGACATGGCCGCTTTATTCGAATTTCGAGTGTCAATCATTTGTATTGATCGATAGAAAATCCATATCAGTTGACATACTTGTATCGGTCGACATCTTTTATTTCGGTCGACACGACCATGTCGATCGACACAGGCAACATTTTCCAAATTCTAAATTCTTCCTTAGATTAATTCAAACCTAATTACTATTTAGTTTGATATCCCTTATATCAGTCGACGTAGAGAGTTTTTTATCTCCCATGATCTTTCTAAAAATCTTTTCAATTCAAACTAACTTTGATTGTTTGATCCAAACTTCCGTAACTTAAACCTTTCTTGAAGCCGATTGTTAAATCAAACTTGTTGAACCTCGACCCTCAAAATATTATTGAAATCCGATCTACATCTATGATCTAAAACTTTCTCGATTACCTTTATTAAAACAACTTTGAAACCTATTGATGAGTTCTTAAACTCTCGATCAGTTACACATCGATTTGTAATTGATTATGTAATTTCCTTCAATCACCATCTGTGAAGAGATGTTTAGTTATTTGATGACGTCTCACACTTGTTCAATTAAATTGAACTTGTTAAAATTTGAACATTGAGATTCAATTCGTATATGATCTTTAAATTCTTTCTATTGTATTCTTGACATGACTCGAAACCACTTGATGAGTTCTCACACTCTCAAGCAATTGTACGTCAATTCAAATTGATTATGAATCTTCTTTCAATCATAAATCCTTTAAGTAATGCTTATCCATTTGACGAAGTCTTTTGCTTGTTCAATTAAATTGAACTATAAAACTCGTTTCTTGAATAATGCTCGATATTTAATCACGAGCCCTATGATTTATGTTTGACTTTTTTATTTGTCAAACCAAATTGATGAATCTTTCTTTCATATTCTTATCCGATGGCTCAAGACTTGAAAGGTCCATAATTGATCAAGAGTCTAAAATCCTTGATGTATCAAACTATAGTTATTGTAGGAAAGGGCAAGGAGAATATCAACTACTAGAACAACCTACCGCTTAACTATACCTATTCAAGGTAGGTTTTTTCTTACCCCTTTATTGTGGGCCAAAATAAAATCAAAATAATGTTTTCTTTTCAAAACAATCAAGCATGAAATGAAATATTTGGTTTTCAATTGTTTTGTCATTGCCTACTGTTTTGTGTTTACTATATGTCGTCTCTGTGGGGGAACCCCACTTAGAGAAGAACATTAAATGTATTCAACGTAGATGTTGACTCTGCGTACTGCGAGTCTTAACGATCATGCCATGGTAGTAAAAAAGATACCATGGGATAGTGCACTGTGATACCGACATGATAGGATTAAGCCCTACTCGGACCCGCATCGTGACTGTGGTAGGAGGCCACCTCCCAGTCACATGATTTTGTAGATAGTTTAATTGTGTAAAAGAACATGCTCATTCTTAAAAATGTTTTGGTGGCATGGGAGGATTTCATAGTTAAAATCCCATGTGCGACCCGATGAAAAAGGCATGACAAAATTATATATGTATGTTTCGGGCATGTGTTCACTAAGTACAATTTGTACTTAGCCTCTTGCATTATTTAAAAAATTCACATGTTAAAAAAAAAGATTTGAAGCAGAGTACGAGATAGCAGAGGAGTGGAGCTGAAGACCCTATTTTGTAATAGTTAGATGCTGAAGTATGTAACTTCATATACATACTTTATTGATGACTTTCCACTGCTAAACTCATTGCCTTTTGTAAGACTTTTGATTATAGATTAACTTGTTAAACTCAGAGTGTTCACTCAAGAAGCCAAGATCCCTTCTTGAGGAGGCACCTTTGTTAACTTTTGAATTACGTGGGATATGTGTGTTGATTTCTCTCTTAATTCACTTGATCATTTCTTATTGATTGATATCCCAAATACATGTCTTGTACCTGATGTGTCTAAATTCCTTGATTTATGTCTTCTTTATAAATCGAGGTGTGACAAAGTGGTATCAGAGCCAAGTCTCTTTCTTTTGCTCTAAACTGAGGACCTCATTGTTTCGAGGCCTCCAATTTATTCATTGAGATGAAAACATCCTTAGCCAGCTCATGCTCCTGCACTCGTACTAAGTGCCGCATCAAGAGAAAATATTTTGCATAAATCATTGCATTTACATTAAGGAATAAGCCTTTCCCTTTCGAAATGAGAAATTTTGATGCATACATTGTTGCAACTTTTAGAAATTATAAGGAGTTTTGATGCATACTATTGTCCCAAGATCAGAGTACATAATATATAGCGAAAAGTAAGATTAAGTTGCACTTGCTCTCCTAAACTAACTAGAATTCAGTTTAGGGTTTCAAAACGATTAAACTTGGGTCAAAACGTTCTTTAGTAAGTTTCACAAGATATAAACTTAAATACTTGGACAAGTATTGAAGGTTTTAAAGCAAGTTTAAGAAAACTAACAATGGGAAAACTTAAATGAAAGCAGTAAAGAACACATGATATTTTATTGTGGTTTGGAATCAAAGTCCTACGTCCAGTCTTCAGACACTTGGTCTGGTAAATCACTAAGTAAAAATACAAGCCTCCTTAAGATCTATGCACAACTCGTCAAAGTCCTCCGTCCTTCGGTCTGTTGTGGTCACTCGCCTAGGAACTCCTTGTACGACTCAGTCTTAAAGTTCAAGTGAGGACGCACCCCGCAGCCTTCTCCTTGGTGGTTAGATGTTTACCGTTCTTCCCAGAACGTGGTTGGTTGGCATACGCCCGTGAGAATCAATTTTCCAAAGTAGAACACGGACTGCTATGGATTTAACTTTAGAAAGTTATATTTACCAAGATGATAGCATAAGCTTTAAGCTTAACCTCGTGCTATGAATCAATTAACACGGAAAGATAACTTGAGTTAGGAACTTAAGTCTCATGTATGGAAACATGGACTATCAGAGAGCTCGGGCAGAGTAATGTCTTAGTTTTTCAAGGGATTCACTTTTTCTAACTTCGTAACATGTTTCTATCGAGGTTGACTCCTATTCATAGGAGAGCTCTTGGGTGTTTGAAAATCCACCCGTCAGACACATTCATCTAGTCGTTAGAGACATAGAGAATAACGTTTACTTATAGCCCTTGCTATAGGCCTGCTCTGCCCTGCTAGTGCACTTCTCATTGAATTTGTGTCAAACTAAGTTTCAGTATGAGGAATCCAAGTATAAGCATCCTCGTACTGACTTTTACTTAACAAATATTTGTTGACATCTGACTGAGCTTGGTTCTTTTGTGTTCCTCGTGATTAAGAACAAAGACTTCTATATTGACTTTCCATGGTCAGTATGGCAACCCCTCATACTGACTGCCCTAGTCAGCATGGCAAGCCCTCATACTAACTTCCCTAGTCAGACAAGCCTCATACTGACTTATCATAAGTGAGTATGGCGACCACTATACTTAGTACCAAAACTCAGTATAGCCTTGGCCATAACTTGGTGAAACCATGTTTCTCGCTCGAGCATTTTCTATGCTAGGCCATCAGTACCTAAGTTCTATTACAACTCGATTAATCTTATACAAGGGTTACAATATAGAACTCTAAGGGCTGAACAAACTTATTGAGATGGCTTTCATAGCCTTTGACCTAGAAAAACATATGATAAATGAAGGAAGTTTCTAACAAAGTTCCTAACAATTCCCCCTTTTCTGTGTGGTTAAAGCCATCTCTAATCTATGCTAATGAGGAGTGAAGAACTTTAGAGTTTTTACAAGTGTGACATTCAGCCTAATAAACTCTAAAAGATCCCCCTGAAGCTCAACTTTCTACTTAAGATTTTCTCCTTATAGCTTTGGAGAGATATTTCTTGATAAATTTTTAAGTCAATTTAGAGCAATTTAATCTTACGTACGAGAGATTCAGAAGCCTGCTGATTACACAAGCTTGTGTAAATTCAGCATGTGAAGAACAAAGACCTTTGCTGAACAAAAAGAGATTGTCGTCAACAAGTCAGTTAATCCTTTAATATTTTTCATTACAAGTACATAGATAAAATAACTAGAAAGAAACCTATACAAAACTATTACAAGTCTATACAAGGCTGCTTTCGGTCTTCGTGTTCTTCATATTGTAATCTGTGCATTGAGGGAAGCGGGTTTGATATGTTGACATTCTTTCTACTTCCCTCAAGCTAGCTTTCAATAGCTTTGCTCTCGGAAGTCTGTTGGCGTTGCCATTGGCAAAGGTAATCTAGTAGTAGTGGCAAGACATGTGGGAGGCTCCTTCTCTGGTTTTGCAGCTGAGATGAGCAAGAAGAAAATCCCACTCTAATCTTGTCTTGTCCCTCCGGGCTTCTTGATTGCTAAAATTATTTGACTAGCGATTTAGCTAAGCTAATAATATAGTGATGAAATAAAATTATCGAATCCCAGAGGAGTGAAGTAACGAATGAACCTAAATACTAAATCAATCGTTTTCGGAATATTGGTTAGGAAAATAGAAGACAAATTTTGTGGTTAAATCCTAAACTTGAAATAAAGCAGTAAATTGTGAAAGGTTTTGAAATTCGAATATGAGAAACATAGATACTGGGGATTTCTACCTATTATGCCATACATGTAATTATGAATCAATTAATTAACAATTTTCATTCTTCTTCGTAGTGGAACATCGGAAAAATATTATGAATTCCTGTTGAGGACAATTCACAAAGTTGATTAATTAATTTACTCTACCTTTTCAGTCTCGGGAAAATATAATTAACTCCAAGTAGACCTACAGATTTATTCCTACAATCAATTCTCTCTTTTCAGACAAGAAAAACAAGTTGTATTATGAAAACCATGTTCCATTGAAATTCATTACCTTTTGAGTCTTTAAATTCCAACTAATTTGATCCTAACTTATGGCCAGTAAATCAAGATTGTAATAAGTCCTAGTTTTCATAAACTACGAATCAGAACGATAATTAATTCAATTTAGTCATACATAGGCATAATATTCGAAACCCTAGTTACTATAGAAAATTTACCTATGCAAAGACATAATCATAATTTACATAAAAAGATAAAACCTGAAATAATCTTGCATAAAGAAAAACTAGAATCCGGAAATAATCTTGAGTTGTTGCCACAATCTCCGAATGCAATCTAAATACTAAAATAAACTCAAAATACTAAATTGCTGCTATAATCCTTTCCCCTGATGAAATCTCAAATAACACACTAATTTTTGACCTAGAAAGGGCTTTTTATAGTTGTCTTGGATGTATCCGGTTAGGTTTAGGAATTAAGGTACAAATCTATCTTAAAACCAAGGAAAATCCGCCAGATATGGGTTGACGTCGACCGACGTGGCCTCATGTCGATCGACGTGGAGGTTAGGATCAACCTTCACTTTGAGCTTTGAATTCCTGTCGACTTCGATCGACACATGCCGGCGTCAATCGAGGTGGATCCCTTCATGTTGATCGCTCCTCGCCCTTGACTTCAATCGAATCGGGTCTGCGTCGATTGAAGTCGAGACCTCTTCCTCGGGCTTCATTCCTTCCTTAGTCATTTTTCATCCAAAAACCCTGCAAAACACACCATCACGAGCATCTAACGTGCAATAACCCTATCATGCATGCAAAAGTGAATAAAATACTCTAAAAACACTAAAATACTAAAGAAACACATTGATAAGTTAGTGAAAATACGAACTTATCAATTTCCCAAACCTGAACTATTGATCGTCTTCGATCAACCCATAGATATGAATTCAAATCAAGTGCAAATACGAGCGTGCAATGCCACACAAATCTCCTACTCTCAAAATTTCACTCATTCACATAAATCACAGAGTCAAGACATTATTCAAATTATCAGATTGTTTGAAGAGAAACCTCACCGGAAAGTGTTTGCACTCATCACTCAATTGTTTAATAGGGTTTGATTTCTTTCTTTTTCTCACCTCAAAGTTATAGCTCAACTTACCATAAGTTTGATAAGTTTCTCATCTCTCCATCGCTGTATAGCGTTTCTTTTCAAGGAATCAAATATGTCTTTGTTTGGTTATAATGTGGCTGACCTAAAAGGTAGGGTATATTTGGCTAAGTGACTTAAAATTTTCAACAATCCTTAACCCAACCAACCATACTCCTTACACATTAAACTTCCTTCCTTTCTTCCTTTTTTTCTCTAGGGTCCCCTTCTCTCTTTTTTTAGATTCTTATGAACTCACATCCGTTTCTTTGTTCTACTCATTGTTCATATATATTTTTCTACTCATGGGACCCTTAGTCATTCTAGCACGTGGAACTCAACACTTTTTCAGTTCCCAACAACACATTCAATCATTCACATTCTCACATCACTTTCGAACTATCCAAAATTCCAACTCACATTCCTTCCATTCATCACCCTTTCTAAACAAGAAAGACAAAATTCAAGGCTCAAAGTAGGCTACAAGTGGAAATTGAGGGTTAGTGTATGGATAACAGGCTATGAAAGAACGTGCCCATGATCATTTTCCCTTATTACTACACTTAATGCAATCTCAAGAGAGAAACTTATCAAATTCTAGAATTTTATTGCTAAGACCTTGTCCCACATCAAACGGAAAAAATCAGGCTCAAAACTCTCACGCAAGGTTCAAATTTGTTCCTCTTCACAATCATCCAATTTAAACTTAGTCTATCATGCACAATTTATGCTTCAAAGATCAATTTCTCAAGTAATTAACTCCTATCATAGGCTACTCTATCACACAGATTATCAATTAAAATCCACGAAAGATCAATTATGAACCAATCATTCTCATTCAAGGGATAGACAAACCAATTTTCAAACCAACATAATCAATTTGTTCCGACTGCCCTATGTTCAAAGCTTCCCTAAAACAATTGTCTAGACTCCACAAATCAGATTTAGTACCACAAATCAAGAATTCAAAATACTAGTTTGAGTGAAAAGCCTTGCAGAGAGCAATTGTTCACATTGAAGCAAAAGAACAAGGATTATCCTAAAATCTACATGCAGCAATTACTAAAACCTAATATGAAAAAATAACAAAAATAACTCTTTCCCATCCAAGGAGGAAGAAGATTTATTGAATTCCCGAAAGGATCGAGACTGATTTATAGATTTTTCACATCTGACACATCAGTCAGGTTGTTACTCAAATAACAAGGATCTCCAATCAGCGCGCAGATAGAAATTTCTTGCTTGTTTAGTAAATTCCAGTTTTGGGCCAACTCTTGCAGGTGACGACGACGTCGAGTTGACGGCAGAGAAAGATTCGGCATTCAGGCGATCTGCCCGGTGGTGTGGTACGTAGTGGGTTTAGTACGCCCCGCCAAAATGGCTCCGAAAGAAAGAAAAAGGTGCGCGAGTTCTCATCCCCCAAACTTATTTCACTCGAAGGAGTGAAAAAGTTTGCATGTCAAACATGAAAAAGAAAAACGGTACCTCAAGACTGGTCGGATGGACCAGTGTTATCCTCATCTCTCTGTCGCCTCTACCGGCGGTAGGCAACCACAGGCGCAATGTAGAGCTGGATATCATCCATCCGCACGATCATGTAATGCATCTGGGCATTCACTGACACTCAATAAGCAATGCTAACCGCCCGCTCCTCTTCGAAGGACGTGCAAATCTCCTTGAATGATGTGCGTCGTTGATCCATGAACAGCTGATGCTTCTCTTGGAAAACTCGCTGCTGCGCAGCCAACTGCTGTTGTTGCTGCATGAATGCCGCAAACTGAGTCCAATCGGGTTGTGATGAACTCGATCCCTCTACAAAAAAATGCCCCCGTCCCTGATCCTCGGGGATGTCCTCTACTGCGTGCTCGGCATGTCGACGGAGCAGTCGCTGCTCCTCCTTCTTGCACTCCTGCTCGGGAGTCAAGACACATTGATTGGCCCTCAATCGGCAACTCCGATGCCTGAGGCGGTAGGTAGGCTCACCCCGCCCCCTCAGGCCCATTGTGTGTGCCATGTGGGCCTCGATCTACATAAACCAATTGTCACAAGACTCATAATCTGTAACATGTGTCAGTGCAGGCTGTGGCATATGGAAGAAGTCCCCGTTCCAAAATTTCCAGATCCATCCGCCAAGTGGCCGGCGAGCAAGAGACTGCATCTGGATGAGCTGCTGAATATCCAAACCAATGGGGGGTGGACATGCCTCTAAGTCCACCATCGGAATCCCAAGAGCATCGGCGATAGGGGTGATCAATCCCCTACTCCACAGGGTATTGGGCTTGGCCTTCGCCTGTCTCTCCCAGTTGTCTATCACAAGCCCGACCATGCTCACTCTGGTCCATGTGAGCATCCCCAAGAGCACCAGGAGCTCCTAAAAATGCACCTTGCCACTTCCGTTTTGGCCGGTAAGGGAGAGTCAAAGGCATCGCAGAATGTAGCGGAAGGCGGGGTTGTCGACTGAGGAGGCTTTGAGTGCCCCGGAATCAAGATCCCCCGTATCCTCCGCCTCTAAAGCAATCTGTCTCCAGAAGGTCGTCGGGCTGAACTCCTTCAGAAAGAGAAAATAGCCTCCAACCGGGCACCCCAAAATCTCATCAAGCTGATTCCGAGTCAAGGTGTGCCTCTGACCGCCCAACTGAAACTGAATGGAGAGTGGCTCCACTTTTTGGGATGTCTTTGTCACCTTGAGGGTGGCGTAGAATTCTCGGACAAGTACTGGGTATGTGGCCCACTGAGTCGTCATCCATTTTCTCCATCGGATCCGTCGGAGTAGAGCGTCCACGTCTGCATCAATACCGAGTTGTGCCATGGTGTCGGGGCACGGGTTCCTTGATTGGCGAATGTCGGCTTAGAGAAACCGGTTGTAGGCCGTCAACTCAGCATTTTTCCAAAATGTTGATCGTCCGGCCATCTCAGTGCTTGTGTAGAATCGGTGCTTGAAGGTGAAGGGATGGAGGGTTTTTGTGTTTTGGAGCTTTGAGTGTCGTGTGTGAAGTGAGGGAGGGGAAGGGTTTTTAAATTTAAAAACTTACCTGCCCATTCTGTACGTCTGAAGCCTTGACTTCGAATTAAACTTGTACGAAAAAAATAAGGCAAAACTTAATAATTCTATGTTCGACTGGAAATTAAAATTTAAAAACTCAAACAAAAATAAAAAAATACTGAAAGCAAATAAATCGTTGGGTTACCTCCCAACAAGTGTTTGGTTTTACGTCGCTAGCTTGACGATACCTTAATTTATGGGCGATCCAAACAGTACACCTCTACGACACCAATTTGAAGTGGTGTGCAATACGGTTTCAGCCTTTGCCCATTGACTTTGAAAGTCATGTCGTCTTGACAGGCTAATTCTACCATGCCATTTGGTAATTGGCAGACCACAGTGTATGGACCGGTCCATTTCGATTGCAGCTTCCCAGGCATGAAGCGAAGGCGGGAATTGAAAAGGAGAACTTTGTTGTCAGAGTTGAAGACGTGCTGGCGAATTCCTTTGTCGTGAAACCTCTTAGCGCGCTTCTTGTAGATGACACTGTTCTCGTATGCCTCATTCCTAAGATCCTTGAGCTCATTCAGTACCATGACTCGATCAGCAGCGGCCAGCTTCCAATCCAAGTTAAGCTCATTTATCTCTCTATATGCCTTATGCTCCATCTCAACGGGAAGGTGACAGGACTTCCCAAACACCAGCTGATAGGGGAATGTCCCAATAGGCGTCTTGTAGGCAGTGCGATATGCCCACAGTGCATCATCAAGCTTCACAGCCCAATCATTCCTTTGTTTCACCGTATTCTCTAAAATATGCTTGATCTCTCGATTGGATAGCTCAGTCAGACCATTCCCTTGAGGATGACACGGTGTAGTGACTCGGTGCTTGACTCTATATCTTGCGAGTAGGGAAGCTAATAACTTGTTGCAGAAGTGAGACCCCCTATCGCTCACCAGAGCTCTAGACGTCCCAAACCTTGTTACCAGCTTTTGTAGGAAGTTGATGACGACCTTGGAATCATTTGCGGTCGTCGGGATGGCTTCCACCCACCGCGATACATAATCCACCGCTAGCAGAATGTAAGAGAAACCATGGGATGGCGGAAAGGGTCCCATGAAGTCTATCCCCCAGACGTTGAATATCTCAACTTCTATCACCGGGGTCTGTGGCATCTCATCCCTCCGCGAGATGTTGTTGATCCACTGGCAACGATCACAACCAGTAATCCACCCATGATAGATCCCGTGGATAGAAGGCCAGTAGAATCTGCTTGCCAGAATCTTGAAGGCGGTCCGGTTGGCTGAGTGGTGACCACCGTTAGGAGAAGAGTGACACGCATCGTAGATCTGCTGCCACTCTGATTGGGGAACACATCGACGAATAATGCCGACAACACATCGTCGCCATAGGTAGGGATCCTCCCAATAATAGAACCTGACATCATGCAAGAATTTCTTCTTCGCATATGGGGAGGAGTCTGGTGGTAGAGCGCCAGTCACCAGGTAATTAGCATAATATGCATACCATGGTGTCTTCGACTCATACGTCTCTTGCAGATCCTGAATGGCATAAATTTGCTCATCGGGAAAGGTCTCTAGGATCTATATCTATCGATCGTCTCCTTCAATCGGCTGTTCTATCTGCAATAAGTGATCGGCAATCACGTTCACGCTTCCCTTCCTGTCTTTGATCTCCAAGTCAAATTCATGTAGCAGCAGAATCCATCTGATGAGGCGGGGCTTGGCATCCTGCTTCGCAAATAGATATCTGATGGCGATATGGTCCGTGTAGATGACTGTTTTTGATCCTATCAGATAGGACCAAAATTTGTCGAATGCATAGACTACCGCGAGCATTTCCTTCTCAGTGGTGGTGTGGTTGCACTGCGTCGGGTTCATGCTTTTGCTGGCGTAGTGGATAACATGGAAGAGTCTCCCCTTCAGTTGTCCCAGAACTGCTCCCACTGCGAAGTCGCTGGCGTCATACATCAAGATGAACGGCTCTCCCCAATCTGGCGATCTAAGGACCGGTGCAGTCACCAAGGCCTTCTTCAGTCTCTCGAAGGCCTGCAAGCACTTCTTATCAGACACGAAGGACACGTCTTTCTCCAATAGGTTGCATAGGGGTCTGGAAATCTTCGAGAAGTCCTTGATGAACCTTCAGTAGAATCCAACGTGTCCAAGAAAACTTTTGACTCCCTTGACATTTCATGGAGGTGGCATATTTTCAATGGCCGCCACCTTTGCTCTATCCACCTCCAATCCTTCGGCGGATATCGTACCATGAAGTGGCACTTCTCCCAATTGAGATATAGATTGGTCTCGACGCATCTCTCCCGTACAGTAGCTAGATTCTGCAAACAAACATCATATGAGCTACCAAATACTGAAAAATCGTCCATGAATACCTCCATGACTTCTTCGATCAAATTGCCGTTGGAAGGTCGCCGGGGCATTGCATAGACCAAACAGCATCCATCGGTAGGTGAATACTCTGTTGGGACAGGTGAACGCCGTCTTGTGTTGGTCCTCCGGTGCTACCGCAATCTGATTATATCCAGAATAACTGTCAAGAAAGCAATAGTAAGGAAAATCGGATAACCTGTCCAGCATCTGGTCAATGAACGGAAGGGGGAAGTGGTCCTTGCAAGTGGCGTTGTTGAGAACCCGGTAGTCGATACAGAACCGTCATCCAATGACAGGTCGTGTCGCTATCTCTTCTCCGTCATCCCCCTTTACAATTTGCATTCCCCCCTTCTTCGCTACCACCTAAGTGGGGCTGACCCATTTGGTGTCAGAGATGGGGTAGATCATGTCGTGGTCTAGGAGCTTCAAAACTTCCTTCTTCACGACCTCCTGCATGATAGGATTCAGTCTTCGCTGTGCCTGTCTCTTTGGTTTTACATCTTCTTCCAGTATGATCTTGTGCATACACAATGAAGGACTGATCCCCTTGATATCTCCTAAAGTCCAACCAATCGCGGACTTGTACTTCCTCAGGACTCTCAATAGTTTCTCTAACTCAACCTGCGTCAGAAAAGAAGACATGATAACTGGATAAGTATCATCAGAACCCAAATATGCATACCTGAGGTGTTCGGGTAGAGGTTTGAGGCCCATGATAGGTGGATCGGAGTTCGAACTCATCGGGTTTTGCTTGACTTCGATCGACGTTGAGTCAACGTCGATCAAAGTATGTGTTTTTGTCGAGCTCCCTTTTCCGTGTCTCGTTTCCCCTTTTTGTTCGACCAAGCCATCGACTTCGATCGATGCAGAGTCGACGTTAATTGACGCAGACATTTTCTGCGCCTCGATCAATTTGCAGCTAGCGTTAGTCGAAGTCAAGACCTTCCCTCAACTTCCTTTGGTGATTTTAGGATATTTGGGTGGTAACTTCTACCTTTTTTCCTCCAATGCTCTTGGGACCTATTCTCGCACGTCCAGCTCCATGACAATATCAACAAGCTCATCCTCAGCTGCATCCAAATCTGAAAAGGAAAACAACGAATGACGTAAACAATTCTCTAAATAATCTTGGTTAAATTTAAGAGAAGAGAAGGGAGAGGAGATCATCAGATCAAAACAGTTGATCATGTGGCATTCCTCCTCGTAGCTCCTGTCATTGTGTTTCTGCATTGACTTGTAGATAGAGAAAGTGCAGACTCGTCATTGACGCGAAATGTTAGTTTCCCATCTCGAATATCGATCATAGCTCCCCCAGTCTTCAGAAAGGGTCTTCTTAAAATCAGTGGAATGTTGTGGTCCTCTTCCATGTCTAGAACTACAAAATTAGCTGGTATGATGAAATCCTTAACTTTTACGAGCACATCCTCCACGATCCCCTTTGGGTAGGAGACAGAACGATCCGCCATCTGCAGTGATATGGTGGTCGGCTTGATGCTTCCGATGGCCAGCCTCTTGAAAATTGACAGCGGCATCAAGTTGATGGATGCTCCCAAGTCGCATAGAACCTTTTTGAAGGTCTCTCATCCGATGACGTAGGAGATAGTGAAGGACCCCGGGCCTTCTTTCTTCAGTGGCATCTTCCATTGAGTTACCGCGCTGCATTCCTCGAAGAGGTTTACCGTCTCGTGCTCCATGAATGGTCATTTTTAAGAGACCATGTATTTTGGAAATTTGATGTATCCGGGCATCTCCTGCAGTTCTTTGACCAAGGGAATGTTGATGTGCACCTTCTTCATGTTCTCAAGGAAGCGTGCATATCGCTCTTGCATTTTGGTCTTTGTGAACCGCTGAGGGAACGACATTGGCGGTTGTTTCGAAGGCAGAGCTGGCGTCGGCGTCGACCGAGGTGGCCATTCAATCGTTGATGCTGGGCCTTGCGTGTTTGTTGTGGCCGAGCCTCGACTTCGATCGATGTGCTCAGTGTCGATCGAAGTCGAGGACAATTCTGCGTCCTCTTCTTCCTTTTCGCCCTCGTTCTCCAGTGGGTCTGCATCTGGATGTTTTGGCCCGTTATTGGACTTACCCCCTCTCAATGTGATGGCATTCACTTGATTCCTCTGGTTCTAATTTTTGGGGTTTACTTGTGTGTTGCTTAGAAGCTGTCCAGGCTTGTGCTGGGCTCCGAGGGCATTGGCGATCTGACTGACATGCGTCTCAATGATTTGCATATGCTTCTCCACACGGTCTACTTTAGTGTTAACTCCTGAGATATCCTGTTCCAACTTGCTCACTTTATCAGTGGACCCCTGCATAAACTTAGCCAATATCTCCTCGAGATTCGGCTTCTTCTTCTCCACCACTGCTCCATCTTGTACTGCAAATCCAGGTGGTGGCTGCTCCACAACTTGAGGGTTTGCATAGGAAAACCCAGGGTGGTTCCTAGCGTGATTGTAGTTGTAGGGCTGGTTGTGCTGCTGATATCCTCCGCGGTAGTTGTTCTCGTAACCACCCCTTTGGATGAAATTCACATCGGCACAGTCTACTTCAACCGGAGCTTGCACTGGCTCCACTACAACAACTGTCTGCTCCGCTTTCAATGTAGCAAAGTCTTCACGCAGTTTCTTCACCTCGGTCGCCAAATTAATTTCTTCGGCGATCTTCTCCACTATTTTCTCAAGAGCCTTCACAGGTCGATGTCGACTCGAGGACCAACGTTGATTATTGTTGGCCATCTTTTAGAAGAATTCCATAGCCTTCTTTCTGCTTTTTTATCATGATGGTGTTGCCCAGTGTAGTATCCACCAACTCAATGGTCTTTTCATTGAGCCCTTCGTAGAATGCTTTTTCCTGTTCTCCTAGGGGTAGACCATGACCTGGGCAAGATCTCAGCAGCTCCTTATAACGTTCCAACGCTTCATAGAAGATATCGTCAGGTCTTTGAGAAAACCAGATGATCTCCTTTCTTCTCTGTCTGTTGACGTTCGGAGGGAAAAATTTCCCTAGGAATTCATTGCGTAGCTCCGTCCATGTACTGATGCTCCCCTTGTCTAGTGCAGTAAACCAGGATTGTGCCTTGTCCCTCAAAGAGAATGCAAACAGACGCATTCGGATGGCACTCTTGCTGACCCCTCCGATCTTGACAGTATTGCAGAGCATAAGAAATTTATCTAGATGTGCATATGGATCCTCAGTTGCTCTCCCACTGAATAGGTTTTGCTGCACATTTGCACCAATCCGGTCTTCAGCTCAAAGTTATTGGCGTTGATGCCAATTCTGAAGTCTGTCTCCTCGAACTGAGGTCAATATCGCTTCTGCATGGCTTCCTCTTCCTCATCATCATCTGATCCCTCTGGCTGATCCTGATCTTCTTCCCCTTCGTCATCAGGAATATTCTCAAATAGTGGGTTGTGACGAAGATCTCGGTTATTCTGATTGTTCCTCTCAGGTTCCTCTCAAGATTTAGCTGCTGGAGTTGTGCCCTCATAGCTTGAACTTCTTGGAGACGTATGGCTTGCTCCTCTGGAGTTAGTACCGGTGGAGGCGGTGAATCCCCTGGTGGTATGATTTCAGCCATTGGTTGATTACTCGAGCTTCCTTGTTCCTGCTTCTTCCTTTGGTTCTTTCGGCAAGTAGCTTCAATTTCCAGATCGTAGTCTAGCAGGTTGTGAGGTTAAACTGGAAAATAAAAACAAAAATACGAAACAAGATGAAAATAACAAAATTGCATTGACTTCGATCAACACTCCTAGACGTCGATTGAAGTCGAAACTAAGAACTTGAAAAATATGATAAAAAATTAAACTTGTGAAATTTACAACCTAAATCAAAATTCCATGCACAAAATAATAGTAATGCTTAATCTATTCAATCCCCGACAATGGTGCCTAAATTTGATCGCTAAAATTATTTGACTAGTGATTTAGCTAAGCTAATAATATAGTGATGAAATAAATTATCGAATCCCAGAGGAGTGAAGTAACGAATAAACTCTAAATACTAAATCAATTGTTTTCGGAATATTAGTTAGGAAAATAGAAGACAAATTTTGTGGTTGAATCCTAAACTTGAAATAAAACAGTAAATTGTGAAAGGTTTTGAAATTCGAATATGAGAAACATAGATCCTAGGGCTTTCTAACTATTATGTCATACATGTAATTATGAATCAATTAATTACCTATTTTCATTCTTCTTTGTAGTGGAACATCAGAAAAATATTATGAATTTCTGTTGAGGACAATTCACAAAGTTGATTAATTAATTGAACCTACCTTTTCAGTCTCGACAAAATATAATTAACTCCAAGAAGACCTACAGATTTATTCCTACAATCAATTCTCTCTTTTCAGACAAGAAAAACAAGTCGTATTATGAAAACTATGTTCCATTCAAATTTATTACCTTTTGAGTCTTTAAATTCCAACTAATTTAATCCTAACTTATGGCCAGTAAATCAAGATTGTAATAAGTCCTAGTTTTCATAAACTATGAATCAGAAAGGTAATCAATTCAATTCAGTCATACATAGGCATAATATTCGAAACTCTAGAATCTGTAGAGAATTTAGCTATGCAAAGACATAATCATAATTAACATAAAAAGATAAAACCTGAAATAATCTTGCATAAAGAAAAACTCAAATCCGTAAATAATCTTGAGTTGTTGCCACAATCTCCGAACGCAATCCAAATACTAAAATAAACTCAAAAAACTAAATTGCTGCTATGATCCTTTCCTCTGATGAAATCTCAAATCTAACACACTAATTTTCGACCTAGAAAGGGCTTTTTATAGTTGTCTTGGATGTATCATGTCCGGTTTAGGAATTAAGATACAAATCTATCTTAAAACCAAGAAAAATCTGCCAGATATGGGTCGACGAGCGACGTGGCCTCACATTGGTCAACCTGGAGGTTCGGATTGACCTTCACTTCGAGCTTTGTATACCTATCGACTTCAATCGATGTACGCCGGTGTCGATCGAGGTGGAGCCCTTCATGTCGATCGCTCCTCGCCTTCGACTTCGATCGACGCGGGTCTACGTTGATCGAAGTCGAGACTTCTTCCTTGGGCTTCATTCCTTCCTTAGTCATTTTTCAACCAAAAACCCTGCAGAACACACCATCACGAGCATCTAACGTGCAATAACCCTATCATGCATGCAAAAGTGAATAAAATACTGTAAAAACATTAAAATACTAAAGAAACACATTGATAAGTTAGTGAAAATACGAACTTATCACTTCTCTTCTCATTTGACTGCAAGGATTGGTTTCACAGTTTCTGTCCCATATGTAGCGAAGAGCTCTTATAGATGTGAGCCTAGAGCAATCCATACTTTGACATTTCAAAGTATAAAATAGTCAGTAGAAAGAGAGATTTTCTCTGCCTCTACTATAGTTGTTGGAGCTGCTCTGCTCACAATTTTGATGACTTCTGCACCTTCCATACTTCTTTTCCCCCTCTTTGACCGCACCCAAAAGGGTAGACAAGGATATATCTGGTGGCTTGGGCTCTTTCGCCATTGATACCAGATTTTATGGGTAGGGATGAACGATAATTTGAAGTATAAACTCGGGAGGAAGGGTTAGACAAAAAATGCAACAATGTCGATTAAGAACACTATTTATAGCAGAAAAAAGTTATTTAAAAAGAGTAAATGTACCATAAAAACCTATCAATTTCTTGAGATTCAGCGACAGTTGAGATGATTTGTTTTCTCTTGAACATCATGGGATTTGACTAAAGAGACGTGGGGAAACAACTTTGTCCACGTGGCGAATCCTGATTCATCTCCGCCTGATACGCATTAAGTGCGTCGAATCCGATATAAACAAGTTTGGATTTTGAAATCCAATCCCAGTCTTTTTTGCTTTCATACTGACGAAGAATCAATTTCTAAACTGAGAGTTGTAACCCAGTTTAATTCCGCATCGGTCCTTCAAAAATCTTCTAAGTGTCGAGACCATAAGCTTGGTTTTTCTCGGCAAGTCAATATGGTTCATACCGAGTACTCGTCCCTCATATAGAAACTTGGTTGAAAATAAGTTTCTCCTTCCCCTTTTTTTGTGGAATCTACTTACAATAAAGAAATAGTTTAGTAGAGAACTTCATACTCTGTTGCGTAGACACCACTCTTGAGGGTTTTTAAAAAAGATTGGTTATGTATGAAGCCTCCATGCTGAGAAATAAGCTATTTCTTTATGAGAGCTGAGACTCAGTTTTAGTCAGCTTCATCTTCTATGTACTTGATATTTGAGAGAATAAGAAAACTAGAAAAACTAAGAGCTTGGACTTTGTTTTATTTCATATCTATTCTTCTTCAGGCATAATCTTGTCTAATTCCAATAAACCAAGTTTGATACACAACTCCTTGAATCAGGTTTCAGGGAGTGGTTTGGTGAAGATGTCTGCTAGCGGATCTTCAGTGCGAATGTACTCTACAGATACATCCTTTTTCTCGACATGATCTCTTATGAAATGGTGTCTTATGTCGATGTGCTTAGTTCTGTAATGATGAACTGGATTCTTCGTTATGCACATTGCATAGCTGTTATGACAGTAGATTGGTACGCACCCAGTTTCGACCTCATAATCAAGCAATTGTTGCTTGATCCACAACACTTGAGCACAATAGCTTGTGACAGCAACATATTCAGCTTTGGTTGTTGACGTGGCCACTGAATGCTGCTTCTTGATGAACTAACTTACAAGCTTATAACCTAGGAACTGACATATTCCACTTGTGCTCTTCCGGTCGATTCTGCATCCTCCAAAATCTGAGTGTAAGCATCAACATAAGTTCATCAGTTTTGGGATACCAAATACCTAAGGATTCTATCCCTTTAAGGTATTTTACAATTCTTCTTGCTTGGATTGACTTGAAATCTCGCACATACTCCAACAGAGTAGGAAATATCCGACCTACTTACAATTAAGTACAACAATGATCTAATTATGCCTCTGTACGCGGTTGAGTTGATTGCTTCACCTTCTTCATCGAGATTGATCTGAGAACTTGAGCTCATAGGAATCCTCAAGGGCTTGGTCTTTTCTGGGCAAAACTTGTTGATCAAGTCCTTGGCGTACTTCTTCTGGTTAATGAAGATTCCTCCTTCACACTGAATAACGTTGAAGACCCAGAAAGTAAGTCAGTTTACCCATCATGCTCATTTGGAAGTTGTTTTGCATAAGTTGGGCCAAATTCTCACACAACTTCAAGATTCTGCATTCGAAGATAATATCGTCGACATAGATCTGAACCAGGAGAATGTCTGCTCCATCTTTGATCCTGAATAATGTAGTGTGGATCTTCTCTTTTTGAAAACCATTCTTGAGGAAAAACTTAGACAACATTTCATACCAAGCTCGGGGTGCTTGCTTCAACCCATACAGAGCCTTCCTCAATTTATAAACTTGGTTTCCTTCTTCAAATCCAGGGGCTTGTTCCACATATACTTCTTCCTTGAGCTCCCCATTTAGAAATGCACTCTTCACGTCCATCTGGAAAACCGTGAAGTTGTTGTGTGCGGCATAAGCAAGGAAAAGTCTGATCGCTTCAAGTCTAGCTACTGGAGCAAACATCTCATTGAAGTCGATCCCTTCACATTGAGCATATCTCTTTTGTTCGAGCCTTTCTTTATTCTTTACAATTATCCCGGTCTCATCTCTCTTATTATTGAATACCCATTTAGTTCAAATGAATGACTGATGACTTGGTCGATCCACCAGATACCATACATCATTTCTCTTGAACTCAGCAAGCTCCTCTTGCATGGCATTGATCCAATCAGTTGGCTTCATAGCATCTCCAATCTTCGTGGGCTCTGAATTCTGAGAGATAAAGCAAGTAAGTAAAGTGCTTCCTTGCCTCGTACATACTGGATTGGATATATTGTCGAGCACAGCTTCTTCTGGATGGTGTCACAACAACTTTGGTCACTGGAGCTGAGTTACTTCTAGAGGTTGATGAACAAAAGCTACAGGATTCTCAATACCATCTGTGCCCGATACTGGAACTTGAGTCCAGGTTGATTCCACCATGGCAAGATTTTCTAGAGTATTAACTTCATCTTCAATGACTTGATTTGAGCCTTCTTCTCCGGTGATGACTTCCACGATCTGCCTTTCTTGATCTTCTTAATTGATTTCATGATGAATCTCTTCAGGGTGAGCAATTTCATCTTTAGGCAAGTCAGCTTGGCTAGGCCACTAAGTTTTAGTTTTGCCCCAAACTGATTCTCATCTTGATTGCTTGAGGTTCCCCCTTGATTAATACCTGCATTTATCGTTAGAAAATCAATGACCTCAGCAAGGTCAGTTGCATTAGCGGTCATGTCCTCTGGAATACTTGAATGAGCATGAGAAACTTCATTGAGTTTTTATTTTTAAGAACCTAGTTTCTCACATGCATTTTTGATCTCATGATCACTAAGCTCCAGGTCCTTCAAGGTCCTGCACACTAAAATAGACTCATAAAAAACAACAGAGCATGTTACTTCCACAAGTCTGGTGGTCTTGTTAAGTAATCTGTATCCCTTGTATGAAGGATGTTCATATCCCAGAAACACACCTTCATCTGCCTTGGGACCAAAAGTATTTAATTTAGACTTCCCTTATTATGAATGTAACATGGAGAACCGAAAGCACGTAGATGAGCTATAGAAGGCTTACGACCATTGTAGACTTCATACGGGGTTTTGTGATGAAGACTATTGATAACACTTCTTTTCTGTGTATAGCATGCTGTCATCAAGGCTTCACCCCAATAACCTTCTTTTAAGTCAGCTTCAGCAAGCATGGTCCTCACTGCCTCCTTGAGTGTTCTGTTTCTTCACTCGACAAGACCATTCTGTTGAGGGGTTCTTGGAGTTGACTTCTCGTGAGCTATGCCAGCATCTGCACATAAATCCATTAAAGGACCATTGCAAAACTCAGTCCCATTTTCTGGTCTGATTCTCTTCACGGTGACATCCTTGTTGTTTTGCACTTGGAGGATGAGCTCTGGAAGCTGGAGCTTAACTTCATCCTTGGTCTTCAATAGTCTCACCTATGTATATCTCGAGTAGTCATCGACTACAACGAGAGTGAATCTCTTTCCTCCAATGGTGGATGGCTTGACCAGTCCAAACAGATCCATGTGAAGTAATTCTAGGATCCTAATTGTGCTTGCTGTGATGATGTGATTCTTGAATGAAGCTTTAGTTAGCTTCCCCATCTTGCATGCTTTGCAGATACCTTCTTCCTTCTTGAACTTTGCTTGCGGTAGTCCTTCCACAAGTTTATGCTTGGCTAAGTGTCTAATGGATTGGAAATTCAGGTGGCTAAGCCTCTTATGCCATAGCCAACTGACTCCTTCTTAAGATGAGCTTGTTGCGACAAGGCAAGTGTCTGGCTGTCCGCTCTCCCAATCCACAATATAGAGACTCCCTTTCTTCACTCCTTTAAGCACGGTTTCATTGGAATCTTTATTGTTGATTAAGCAATCATCTTCGACAAACGTCACCTCATATCCAGATCGGATAAGTTGGCTGATACTCAGCAAGTTGTAGTTGAGGTTTGTGACGAAGGATACATTGTGGATGGTGATCCCATTGTACTTTAAGTATCCCTTACTGATTACTCTCCCCTTTGAACTATCTACAAAGATAACAGAGGGTCCTCTCGTCATTTCTACATTTGAGAGAAGTTCCTTTTCTCCGGTCATGTGGGCGGAGCACCCACTGTCAAAATCCAAGCTCGTTTTTTCTTCTTGAGCTGACTTTGGTGACCTTGCACCTGCAAAACAAGGAAGGTTAGACTAAAGGTACCCGAGCTTCTGCGGGTCCTTGTTTCACCTTATACTTGGGTGCAACAACCTTCTCTCCCTTTCTCTTCCTCCTTAAATAATGAATGCTATTTGTATGCATGTAGGAATGAATTGGGTGTGTGTGTGAAACATTGTTGAAAACTAAGTTTCTTGAGACTGAGTTTCCTGGAACTAATTTCCTGGAAGCTAAGTTTATCGAAACTAAGTTTCGGTTAGGTTCTCAGAAACTGAGTTCGTGGTGGTCTTCCTATACGAACAAGTTCTCATCTCATAAGAAGTATGAGTGGGGAACCTCGGATTTCTCGAATCTGGAAAAGATACTGACTTCTTACGAAGTTCTGTTTTGGCTGTTAAAGTGGGTTTTCTTGCATAAAGATTAGTCTGCTTCACCCACTTCTTGGACATAGCGAGCTTAATTACAGGTTTATTTGGTTTAGAAACAAAATTATTTTTAAGCTTCAGGTTGAAACACAATTTAGAAACTGACTTCTTCCCTTTTCCCTGAGTTGCGACTAAGGAGTCCTTGTCAGAACTGACTACTCCTTTGCCTAACAGCTTTACTTCCTAACCAAAATCCTTTTTAAAAAGATGATTTGAAACATTTCCGATTTCAGAAGTCGATGTATGATTGCTCGAAATATTTTCAGAAAAACCTAGCCCTAACTTATCAGATGGATCTTGTTGTAAGCTTAGGGATTCTAAAACTTTGCTAGTGCTTGAATAAAGTGAGCAAATAAGTTTTTGATCACTAGCAATTTTCAGTTTTTGAGATTCGCATTCTTCAAAAATAATTTTAAAATTTTCAAGTAAAGTCGAATGCTCTTCTCTAAGCTTGGCTAGCTCATCACTTGCTGACTTCGATCCTAGAATTTCCTTAGTAAGTTTTGAAACTTTAAGTTTCAGTGAGGCATTTTCACCAGCTAAAACATTTTTCAATTCATAAAATTTTGTAAATTCTTTATTTAAAACTGCGAGAGTTACATCTTCTAAATCTGAGCAATAAGATTCAGAATCTTCTATGCAGGTTATAGGAATTGAAACTGAGTTTGAAATATTTACCAAGTTTTGCGACTCAGCTTCAGTTCCTTCTTATTCAGAGTCAGATGCTCCTTCTGCTTCTTCAAGCATGGCCATCATTACCAAGAAAGCTTCTTGCACGGCCTCATCATCTGATGTATAGTAGCCATTATCGTTGTTCGAGATGTCTGGCACCTCAGTTCCGGATAGCATGACCTTTGCAACAGCTTTAGAAGCTTTCTCTTTGAATACTCTCTTCAGGCGCTCCCTTTCCTCCTTGGATACCATTGGGCATTCATGCTTAGAGGTGGGAAAAATACCAAAATATCGATATACCGTGCATATTGTATCAAAAAAATATTGAAAATACTAAAATCTTGATATACCGTTATTAACAGTACGGTATCATACCGTACCGAAAATTAATAGTACGGTAAAGACACTATATTCTAGATATCGGGGTATACCATCTATACTGTACCGAAAATATAATAATAATTATACTTTATTTTATATTTTAGATAAATATTAATATTAATATTAATATTAAATTATGAATAAAAATTATTTATATGAGTTATAAACTTATTATTAATTAAGAATTACAATTTAAAATTTAATTTGGTGAGTGAACAATCAATCTGTGAGTTAGATGGAATATTTATAAATAAAGTAAAATAAAAATAATAACTTGATTAAGAAATAAAAAGAAGAAATACTTATATTATATTAAAAAATATTCATAGATAAAAATCAATTTAAAACACAATTACTCTTCAATACAAGATACATCTCTACTCCATCCTCTCCCATCCCCAAATTCAAATTGTTACTCAACGCTAACACCCCGCCGTAGCCACTCACCCCGCTCCCCGACCAAACGCTCCCCATTCCACTCTCCCACCTCTCCGTCCACAAGCACTCGCTCACCCGGTTGCGCCGACCCCATCTCTTTGTCCACAGGAAGGATTGTTTCTGCATATCTCCCCGTTTATGTCACCATACAAAATTGGCAATTGCAAGGTAATGAGGACTGTGTTTTCAGAAAATATGCCCTCTTGTATGGATATTATGTTGGCATTTTTATTTTCAGAGTAAAGATGCAATAATCTCACATGGATGCTTCTTGAGAAAGTGACTTGTCCAACAGAAGCTGAATGTGATTTTTTATTATCCAACTGAAGGTCTGGTTTCTGAATTTTGTGTTTTCTGTAAGTTTTTGATTAGATTTGGGGGCATGTGATGGGGAGTCGATGCTCACCTGGTTGTTTTCGTGCATTTTAGTTGAATTTCAATGTGGGTTTCTTGTGCTAGTGAGGTTATTAAATGTCAGTTTTATAATTTTACAAAGCTGTTGAGAAGCAGTTGATCTATCATGAATTAATCCATATTTGTGTAATTGAAAAAACTGCAAGGCATTATTATTGTTAGATCTTTTTCTAGTTCATTCGAATCATATATTATTTAAACTTACTAATTTTTGGTTTTTCCTTGACTTGGAGCAAAGAATGTATAAGACTTGGAAAATTTGACTCTTGACCTCACAACCTTCAGGACATTGTAGCTATTTATCTTGGCTGTTAGACAACATATAAGAAAATCAACAACATTTATTGTATCAGTGGAGGCTTGTATCGCTTTATTATCATATATTGAGTTGTGGATGTTGGAGGTTGTATTATTCTTTTAACATTTCTTAAGATGTGGATGTTGGAGATTGAATTGTTTTATTATTATTCCTTAAGATGTGGATGTTAGTTTAACTATTAGGTGTTAGGCATTTAACTATTAGATGTGGAGTTTTATGTGTATATGTTTTATTCTATCTGAGATTGATTATTGATATGTAATACTTTTAAATAAATATTTTCGGTATGATATGGTATGGTTCGGTATGGTACGGTATATCATAAAATCCTGGCTCGGTATGATTCGGTATACCGTAAAGTTTCGGTACAATATGGTATACCAAAATATCGGTATGGTAATGGTTTTCATTTTATATCATACCGAGATTTTGGTATATCAAACTTCGATATACTAAAAGTTTCGATACAATTTTGGTATGAAAATTTTCATACCATTAATTTTGGTACGGTATAAAATTTTTGGTATGTCGTACCGATCCACCCCTATTCATACTTGAGGTGATCAGGGGAGTTGCATTCGAAGCACACCTCGGGATGTCTTTCACTGAATTTTTGTTTACTGGATCGTGAACCATCATTTTTGGCCTTGGCATTTTCATAAAGCTTGGTTAGCTTCCTCATCTGCTCCTAAAGCTCAACAATTGAGCTTTCTTCCTCCTTCTTGTAGGAAGTCGTTGGCACTAACTTTGATGTAGAGGTCTGTCCAGTTGATCTGTCAGTTTGGTAAGGCTTCTGAGGCCTTCTTTTAAAATCTCTTTTTGCGAAGAATGCAAAATCTTCTTCGAGTTGCGTGTTAGCATTCTTCATAACTTCGTTCATGTTTTCCATTTGAATATCCCACTCGTGGGATTGAACCTGGGCGAACACATCCTTAGTGGTCATTTCGGAGAGATCCTTCTCCTTTAAACTTGTGATCTTGACGAACCAGTCCCTCTTGGACATCTTGGAGAGGATCTTCGCATTTACATCTGCAATGTTATACTTTCTCCCCAATTTTTTTAGTTCACAAATAATTGCATTACACCTTGATTCCATAGATTTAAGACTTTCACCTGGAAGCATTTGAAATGACTCATACTTGTCTACACAGTTTTGAAGCTTATTTCTCTTCATTTGGTCGGTCTCTTGGCAGAGAGTGCCAAGGAAATCCCACATCTGGTTGGCATTATCGCATGCGAGAGCTTCGACAACCAGCGACTCTGGTAGGGATTGTAAAATGAGCTCAATGGCTACAGAATCCAGCTGAAAAGGAATTCTATCCTCCTTTGTCCACTCTACGCAGGGTTTGTCCACTATCTCCGGGCCTCCTGCTCCTCTAAGCCGAGTATTTACTTTGGTGATCTTTATAAGTCCGGTGGAAAGAACTTCCGCCATTTCAGGATGGACATTCTTCAGCATGATCAGCAAGCGCTTCTTCCATATATTGAAATTTTTTGGTGTGTACTTGGAAAGCTTTGTAATATGTGTCATCTCTATATACGTAAGCTTGAATACATAAAAGAAACAAGTGCTAGACAATTCTAGATCTGCTCCTAAGCGACTCAACACGACCTTGGTCCATAAGAACCTTGGCACGTGTTGCCACTTGCTGGTTCCGAGATCAGAGTACGTAATATACAACGGAAAGTAAGATTAAGTTGCACTTGCTCTCCTAAACTGACTGGAATTCAGTTTTGGGTTTCAAAATGATTAAGCTTAGGTCAAAAAGTTCTTTAGTAAGTTTCACAAGATATACACTTCAATACTTGGACAAGTATTGAAGGTTTAAAAGCAAGTTTAAGAAAACTAACAATGCGAAAAATTAAATAAAAGCAGTAAAGAACACATGATATTTTATAGTGGTTCGGAATCAAAGTCCTACGTCCACTCTTCAGACACTTGGTCTGGTAAACACTAAGTAAAAATACAAGCCTCCTTACGATCTATGCATAGCCCGTCAGAATCCTCCGTCCTTCGGTCTGCTGTGGTCACTCACCTGGGAACTCCTTGTACGACTCAGCCTTCAAGTTTAAGTGAGGACGCACCCCCACAGCCTTCTCCTTGGTGGTTGGATGTTTACTGTTCTTCCCAGAACTCGGTTGGTTGACATATGCTAGTGAGAATCTATGTTCCAAAATAGAACACTGACTGTTATGAATATAACTATAGAAAGTTATATTCACCAAGATGATAGCATAAGCTTTAAGCTTAACCTCATGCTACGAATCAATTAGCACGGAAAGCTAACTTGAGTCAGGAACTCAAGTCTCGTGTATGGAAACACGGAGTATCAGAGAGCTCGAACAGAGTAACGACTTAACTTTCAGGGGATTTATTTTTTCCAACTTCGTAACCTCTTTCTATTGAGGTTGACTCCTATTTATAAGAGAGCTCTCAGGTGTTTGAAAATCCTCCCATTAGACACATTCATCTAATCGTTAGAGACATAGAGAATAACGTATACTTATAGACCATGCTATAGGTCTGCTCTGCCCTGCCAGTGTATTTCTCATTAAATTTGTGTCAGACTAAGTTTCAGTCCGAGGAATCCAAGTATGATCATCCTCGTACTGACTTTAACTTAGCAAACATTTATCGACATCTGACTAAGCTTGGTTCTTGTGTTCCTCGTGCTTAAGAACAAAAACTTCTATATTGACTTTCCATGGTCAGTATGGCAAGCCCTCATACTGACTTCCCTAGTCAGCATGGCAAGCCCTTATACTGACTTCCCTAGTCAGCATGACAAGCCTCATACTCACTTCTCATAAATCAATATGGCGACCACTTTTCTGAGTATCCAAACCTAATATAGCCTTGGCCATACTTGGTGAAACCAAGTTTCTCGCACAAACATTTCTTCAATTCTTGAGCATTTCCTATGTCGGTCTTTAGCACCTAAGTTCTATTACAACTCGATTAATCATATACAAGTATTACAATGTAGTACTTTAAGGAGTGAACAAACTGACTCAGATGGCTTTCAAAGCCTTTGACCCACCAAAACATATGATAAAGGAAGGAAGTTTCTAACAAAGTTCCTAAAACATACATTGTTGCACCATTTTCATTAAAAGCTATGAAGGTTTGATGCATGAATAGTTGCATCCCAATAACGAAATTATAATGCATAAATAGTTGCATTCAAATTTAAATTTTAAGGCATAAATAGTTGCTTTCCAATTATCAAATTCAAATTTTTACGCATCAATAATTATTTTCAAATTAATAGTTGCATCACAAATCTCAATGCATAAATTGTTACATTTCATGAACATCTTTTCATATGCATTAGGAATGCTTTAATTATATCCAGACATTATTAGAGAACCTAGATGCTATAGGAAGCATGTTTTAGTTTAAATTTTAAGAGACCTAGAAGAAGCATGTAATTAAGATATGATTCTTATGCGCAGTAGTTGACCCTAGAATTATTACCTTTGTAATTGCGTTATATTCGCTACTTAAGTATTTAATTGCGCAACCTATTATGACTTGTATTTTTCCTAACCCTCTAACTTCTTTGACTTTACCTTCCTCGTAGATGGCCAAGTCCTTCTTCACGCGCCGCAAACCCCTACCCCGCAACGCCTCTAGAGAGAGAAGGGTTAGCTACTTCAAGAGTTATACGATATGCAGTGGTAACTCGCTGAACCGGTTCCTCCATGATTTCTATATGTTCTGGGCCGATGCACCCCCTCATGGTGTGACCCGCACCGAAGGACTCTGCCACCTGGTGGAATTGCTGCCCCCTCATTGGCAATCAAGGGCACAAGCTAATTATCTAAACTTCCTGGATAACTACCCTGCCAATGGATCCAATCTGGAAGGGTTCATAGCCCATATTTGTGCTTAGAGAGCATCTTTTAGGAGCCCTTCTCCGAGCACAAGGGCGAACGACCATGAAACTAGTTCTTTTCAAGCCCCAATACACTGTCCGAATGTGAATCCGAGTCCCACCTTGAAGAAGATCCTGAGGAGAATCTATTGCTTGGACCAAGCGATGAGGAGTTGGATAGCATCCATTACCCTTACATCTCCGACAAAGATTATGATGACTCCGAGGAATGCTACGATTATGAAAGGAAGTTATCTGCTGCTTGGAAGAATTAGATGAGAGAGAGGCTAGGTGATCAATACCAGATCTCTGACGAGGAACTCGAATCGACTGAGGGCGAAGATGAAGCTGAGGACAAAGAGTTAGATACTGAAGTATGTATCTTCATATACATACATCATTGATAACTTTCCACTGCTAAACTCATTGTATTTTGTTAGACTTTTGATTATGGATAAACTTGTTAAACTCTAATTACTTATTCACTAAAGAAGCCAAGATCCCTTCTTGAAGAGGCACCTTTGTTATCTTTTGAATTACATGGGATACGTGTGTTGATTTCTATCTTAATTCTCTTGATCATTTCTCATTGATTGATATCCTAAATGCATGTCTCGCACCCGTTGTGCCTCAATTCCTTGATTTATGTCTTGTTTATAAATCGGGGCATGATAGATCTTATCTTCTATTAGGATTTTTATTAGAGAAATCCTTCCTTTTAGTGGTTTTGGTGGGTCAAAATTTGTAAGCCATCTTACTCAGTTTTTCCAGTTTCCAGAGTTCTAAACTATAATCCTTATATAGGATCAAATTGAGTTGTAATAGAATTTAGGCTAAAGACCGAGTAAAGGAGAATGCTTGAGAACTGACTATCACCATGCCTAGCCTTGACTCAAAACTGTGTTGGAGCACTTAGTTTAAGGTCCATCCATACTGACAAGGAGAAGTCAGTATGAGGGCTTTCCTGAATTGACTAAGGAGAAGTCAGTTCAAGGGATTTCCATACTGATAAGGAGAAATCAGTATGAGGGTGTTTTCCACATTGACTACGGATAGTCAGTATGAGGGTTTATCATACTGACCCTGGGAACTCAGTATGAGGGCAAAACTGTACTGACTTTCAATAGTCAGTATCAGAGCCTCTACCTTTAAAAAATGAGCTTTTCGAAAGATATCGAAGCTCAGTTAGACTCAGGCATTCATACATGCCCAAATCAGTACGAGGTTTTCCAAACTGGGATTCCTCGAGTTGAAAAGAAGTCTGACAAAAAGTTAGTGTAACGTACACTGACGCTGTAGAGCAGAGTAGTAAGGAGACCTAAGACATGGGCTACGATTGGACAATATAATCCATGAGTCTAACGTCTAGATTTATGAGTCTAACGGATAGAAATTCAAATTGTCATAGGTCTTCCTCTATATAAAGGCCAACCCTTCCAACCTTAATGGGTAACGACGAACGAACAAGAACATAATTCAAATCTGGAAGTCTTAAAGAGACAAAGGGCTATCTCTCAGGCCATCTCTCTGCTAAAATCTCTGAGTTTCCGTATTTTCTAACACAAGACTTGAGCCTCCGACTCAAGTTACCCACCGTGCTAACTTCTCCTAGCACGAGGATAAAGCTTTGAGCTGAAGCTCTTCTTGGCGAATATATCTTTCTGAGATATATTCATGGCAGTCAGTTTCCTAGTCTTGGATTCTGATTCAAATGGGCATATGCCAACCACCTGAGTTCTGGGAAGAACAAGTAAACATCCAACAATCGCGAAGGAGGCTGCGGGGTGCATCCCCACTTCGAACTGAAGACTAAGTCTGCAAATTGTTCCTAGGCGAGTGCCACAGTTGACCGAAGGACGAAGGTGCCAATATTGTGTATAGATCACAAGGAGGCTTGTATTAACTTAGTGAATTATCTAGACCTTGGGCCTTGGGTTTGAAGAGTGGATGTAGGATATTGAGATCCGCACCACTATAAGTCCTGTGTGCTTTTTTACAGCTTTCTTCACTTACTGCTCTGTTTCTCTGTTTTACAAACTGACTTTGAAACCTTCAATAATTTTAAGTATTGAAGAGTATATATTGTGAAACTGACTTAACTAGGACAAGACTTAGCTTAAGTCTTCAAAACTCACAAAACTGACTATACTCTGTTTTAGTTAAACAAGTGCAACTGTCATACTTACTTCCGTTGCATATATTATACCTTCCGCTGCACTATTTTGCACTTTGATTTCGGGACCAACAAGTGGTTTCACACACTAAGGCTCTTACAAACTAAGGTTGTGTTGAGTCATTTAGGACCAGATCTCTGTTTTTCTGCACTTGGTTCTATTTGTGTGTTTTTAAGCTTGGGTACGCCATGATGGCTCAGATTTCGAAGCTTCCAAAGTATTCATCAGAAACTTTGTGATATGGAAGAAGCGTTAATTCATTATGCTGAAGAATGTCCACCCAGAGATGGAAGAGGCTCGGAGGAGCAGTAGGTCAGGAGAAGCCTTATGCAGAGTGGACGAACAACAACAAAGTTTGTTTTCAGCTGGATTCAGTGGCCATGGAGCTCATCTTACAATCCTTACCAGAGCCTCTGGTTGTTGAAGCTCTCGAGCACAACAATGTCAAAAAGATGTGGGAATTTCTTGGCACACTCAGTAAAGAAACAACTTAAATGAAGCAAAACAAGCTTTAAAACTGTGTCGATAAGTATGAATCTTTTCAAATGCTTCCCAGTGAAAATGTTAAATCAATGGAAGCTAGATTCAATCCTATTATTTGCGAGCTGGAGAACATGGGGAGAACATATGAAGTTGCTGATATGAATGCAAAAATTCTCTCCAAGATGCCCAAGGAAGACTGGTTCGTCAAAGCCACCAGCTTGAAGAAGAAGAAGGATCTCTTCAAGATAACGACCAATGACGTGTTTGACCAGCTGCAAGCCCACTAATGGGACATCCAAATGGAGAAAAGAAAGAAGTAGTGTGAAGTGTCAGCACACATCCAAAGGAGGATGCTGCCTTTTTCGCAAAAAGGTAGTTCAAAAGAAGGCCTCAAAAGCTTTATCAAGCTGACAAATCTTCCGGACAAACGTCCACTTCAAAGCCAACACCCACACCTTCCTTCCAGAAAAAGGAGGAAGAGAGCTCAATTAAAGAGCTTGAAGAGCAGATAAGGAAGCTGACTCGACTTCTTGAGAAAGCTAGAACCAAGAAGGAAAGTTCACAGTCCAATGAACTGAAGTTCAGCGAAAGACCTCCAAAGGCATGCTTTGAGTGCAACTCTCCAGGCCACCTCAAGTACAATTGCCCACTGGTTTCCAAAGAGGAAAGGGAGCACTTCAAGAGGGCGTTCGAGAAGAAAGCTTCCAAAGAAGTTGCAAAGGCCATGCTCTCCAAAACTGAGATGTCGGACATCCCAGACAATGAAGATGGCTACTACACATCAGACGATGAGGAAATGGAGGAAGCCTTCCTTGTGTTAATGGCCAAGCTGACAGAAGAGGAGGAAACTGAAGTAGAGTCTACAATCCAAGTAAATCTCCCTAACTCAGTAGCTATTTATATAGCATGCATATAAGATAACTCTGAATCTTATTGCTCAGATACAGAGGATGTTACATTAGAGGCTTTAAAGAGAGAATTTGCTAAATTCTATGAATTAAAAAATGTCTTAGCTGGAGAAAATGCATTATTGAAACTGAAAGTTTCAAAACTGACTAAGGAGATCCACGAATCGAAGTCAGTAAAAGAATATCTAGCCAAACTAAGAGAAGAGCATTATGTTTTACTTAATTCTTCTAAATCTATTTCTGAAGAATGCGAGTCTCAAAAACTGAAGATTGCTAGTGATCAAAAACTTATTGGTTCACTTTATTCTAGCACTAGCAAAGTTTCAGAAGCTTTAAGTTTACAAAGACATGCCTCTGATAAATCAGGTTTAAGATTCTTAGAAAATAACTTGAGCAATCATGCATCTAATTCAAAAACTAGAAATGTATCGAATCATCATTTTAGAAAGAATTCTAGTTTAGAAGTAAAGCTGTTAGGCAAAGTAGTAGTCAGTATGGACAAAACCTCCTTAGTGGCCAATCAGGATAGAATGGGACAGTCAGTTTCAAAACTGATCTCGATGCTCAAGCTCAGAAACGGTTTGACTTACAAGTCAAATAAACCAGAGATGAAGCTCAGAATGCCTAGGAAGTGGGATAAGAAGAATGTTCATAATGCAAGGAAACCCATTTCGACAGCCAAAACTGGACTTTATAGAAATTCAGTTTCATTTCTGGATTTTAGAAATCCGAGGTTCCCAACTCATAATTCGTATGAGAGGAAAACTTATCCGTATAGGAGGAACAACTATACGAGGTCTGAGTCCAATCATCTTTCCACTTTAAGGACTAGAGAGACTGTACACTCCGGACTCAGTTTCCGAGAACCTAACAGAAACTCAGTTTCTAGGCAGTTAGTTCCTAGAAATTTAGTTTTAAGAAACTAAGTTTCTCACAAGGTTTCACACACTCACTCCTTTCCTTCAAACATGAATAAAAACTGCATCAATTATTTGAAGAGGAAGAGAAAGGTAGAAGATATTGTGACACCTAGGTTTAAGGTGAAACAAGTATGGATTCCCAAAGGCTGGATCCATAAGACTAACCATGCAGGACCCGCAGAAACACGGGTTCCTTCTGTCAAACCTTATCTATTTTGCAGGTATAGGGTCACCAAGGTCAATCTAAAAAGAAAAAAAGAGCTTGGATACTAGACAGTGGATGTTCAGCTCACATGATCGATGGCAATAATCTCCTCTCAAAACTGAGAATGACAAGAGGACCACTTGTCAGTTTTGGTGATGACTCAAAAGGCAGAGTAACTAGCAAAGGATGTTTGGAATGCAATGGAATCATCATCAACAAAGTATCTTTAGGCATCAATCTTCACTACAATTTGCTGAGTGTGAGTCAAATTATCCAATCCAGATATGAGGTGACATTTGGCGAAGAAGAATGATGGATAAAAGATAAAGACTCCAAGGAGACTGTGCTAAAAGATGTGAATAAAGGAAGTCTCTACTATGTAGACTGGGAGAGCGGAAAGCCTGACACATGCCATGTCGCAACAAGCTCATTCCAAGAAGGAGTCAACTGGCTATGGCATTAAAAACTTAGCCATCTGAATTTTCAGTCAATCAGACATCTTGCCAAGCTCAAACTTGTGGAAGGCCTACCACAAGTCAGTTTCAAGAAAGAAGAAGGTGTCTGCAGAGCATGCAAGATAGGAATGCAAACCAGAGCATCATTCAAGAATCAAACCATCACAGCAAGCACAGACAAGATCCTCGAGCTACTACATATGGATCTATTTGGACCAGTCAAACCGCCAACCATTGGAGGAAAAAGATTTACTCTGGTTGTAGTAGACGACTACTCAAGATATACTTGGGTCAGGTTGCTGACAAGCAAAGATAAGTAAAGATTCAACTTCCGGAGCTCATCCTTCAAGTGCAAAACAACAAATGAGTCACCCTCAAAAGAATCAGATCTGATAACGGGACTAAGTTTTGCAACTGTCCACTGATGGTTTTCTGTGCTGATGCTGGCATTCCTCATGAGAAGTCAGCTCCCAGGACGCCTCAGCAGAACGGACTTGCTGAACGGAGAAACAAAACACTCAAGGAGGCAGTCAAGACTATGCTTGCCGAAGCAGACTTGAAAGAAGGTTACTGGGGAGAAGCTTTGATGACGACATGCTACACTCAGAACAGGAGCGCCATCAATAGTCACCATCACAAAACCCCGTACAAAGTCTTCCATGGTCGTAAGCCTTCTATAGCTAATCTTCGTGCTTTTGGTTCACCATGTTTCATCCATAATAATGGGAAGTCAAAACTAAATACTTTCAGTCCCAAGGCAGATGAAAGAATGTTCCTTGGATATGGACATCCTTCACACAAGGGATACATGGTACTCAACAAGACAACCAGACTTGTGGAAGTAACATGCTCTATTGTTTTTTATGAGTCTATTTTAGTGCGCAGAATGTTAAAAGAACTATAACTTGGTGATCTTGTTGTTGACAATGGGTGTGAGAAACGAAGTGTTGATAAAGATGATCAATGTCAAGTTTCTCAGAAAAAATCTGTAGATGATCACACAAGTGTTATAGATGAAGAGGCCAGTACTGCAATCGACCTTACAAAGGCCTTTGGATCATTGACGATGCACTTAGGAATTGATCAAGGGGGAACTTCAGAAGATCATATCATAGCTCAGTTTGAGGATCAAACAAGAACATAGTCACCAACGCAAACTGACCTTCATGAAGATGAAAGTGAAGATGTCCAACCAGCTGTGCTTCAAAGAAATCAGAGAAACCAGGATATGGAAGTCATTACTGGAGAAGGAGACATCCTCTTGGTGCATATCTACGTCAACGATATCATTTTTGGATGCAGAAACTTGAAGATGTGTGAAAAGTTTTCCAAAATGATGCAAAGTAATTTTTAGATGAGCATGATGGGCAAACTGACTTATGTCTTAAGTCTTTAAGTCATTCAGTCAGAAGGAGAAATCTTCATCAACAAGAAGAAATATACCAAGGACTGTAGGAACTGAGTCTACAATAGGCGACATGAATCACCATTTATTAAAACTACGGATTCGATTTATGGATATCAAAATAAATGTCATGACAAACAGTGAATGCCCTATGCATGCTCCTATTTAATTTAATTCGTAGATTCAAAGGAATACCTGAGACTCCAACGACTGATCTACAGATCTAGATCGATGATGGCAATGAAGATGGTACAGATCTGGATTTGGAATCGATCAAAGCGATGGTGTTCCTAGAGATCTGATCTTCTGATCTGTTCCCTTGCTCGATCAAGAAATCTGGTGAGGATACGCTACCGGATCTACAGCCGCCCACTCTCTCACAATCTCTCTAGGGTTTCTGATTTGAAACTTAAAACTTATGTGGGAAAATGAGAGATTGATCTATTTATATAGATCTGAGAATGGGCTATTAGGGTTTAATAAACCCTAATGGGCTCTGAGCAGTGTTGGGCCAGACCAGGGATCAAATGCAAATAATAAAGTGGGCCTCCTATTAATTAATTCCATGTTCAACCCAGAACATAATTAATTAATAAACATTAATTCATGTCACCAGAGAATTAATGCTGACCTACCCCTTTATTACCACGTTATTAGGAACGGGTTGCATTGACTAGGTTAATCCCCATATTTAAGGTTTCAGACATTCATTAATTAATTCAGTGTATGACAATTAACTGTAATTAATTAATCTCTTATTATTCCTGAGTAGTACCACTCAACCCTTATCGCTTATGCTTGAATCAATGATTCAGCCTGCAGGACTTAGCATAACGAACCTCCTGAGCTTCTCAGGGAATGTCACCATCCTGAAACAGATATGGTTATCTAAATCCAGCCTGAGGAAACCCCACACAAACTGCCATCACCCAAGATGCAGATATACGAGTACATGTAAGACTCTCCACCATAGCAAGTCAAAGTGACAGTCAACCCATGTGTGCCCCTCAGCTTTCAATAGACTTTAGATCCGACCAAGTTACCGAGATCTTTACTCATTCATATGGCAAGTAGAATGGTTCATTTCACTGTTGATCCTATCAATACATTGAGATGTACCGGTCACACAAAGCAGTCAAGATAAACCACTTATGGACTTGTGTGCTGCAGCCTAAACCGACAGCCAAACCAGAAACTGTCTCAGCTGTGATAACTGTTTATATCTCGCTAGGTCGAACGATCTATACGATCTTCTGTGATCTCTTACACACCATATGATCTCCCTATCGACGAGATAACTGGATGTGTTTGTTCGCATTGTATGATTGTTAATTCAGACAGGAGTTGTTTATTGCAAGTCATTAATGATTACCAGTATATCAAACATAACGTTTCCTAATATACCAATCATAATGCTTTTATGTATACAATTCCAACAATTTCCCACTTATACTCAAAGCATTATACCATTACTTTCCAGAGTATAACGTGTGTCTATTCTAATCTAGCTATTACATTTGGTCACCAGGTGGCCGGCATCTACCTCAGTCCTAGGCCATGAACGTGACCCTCATATGCCTTCTGTGGTAAGCCCTTTGTAAATGGATCCGCTAGATTATCCTTCGTGTCAATCTTCTCTATTAGCACATCGCCCCTCGCTACAATTTCTCGTATGATGTGGTACTTTCTCTCTAAGTGCTTTGACGCCTTGTGAGTTTTTGGTTCCTTTGAGTTTGCTACTGCACCAGCATTATCACAATATATCGTGATGGTCTTGGGCAAACTCAGAACAATATCTAACTCTTGGAGGTAGTTCCGGAGCCATACTGCTTCTTTAGAAGCTTCTGAAGCTGCCACATACTCAGCTTCCATGGTGGAGTCTGTGATACATTTCTGTTTCGCACTCCTCCATGATACAGCTCCACCTCCCAAGGTGAACACATAGCCCGAGGTCGATCTCTTCTCATCCTGATCCGCCTGGAAATCCGAATCCGTATAACCCACAGGGCACAAATTCTCACACTGATAAACAAGACAATAGTCTCGAGTTCTTTTCAGATACTTGAGAATATGTTTGACAGCAGTCCAGTGCGCCTGTCCAGGGTTAGACTGATATCTGGCCACAATGCCCACGGCATAACAAATATCTGGCCTCGTACATAGCATCCCATACATGAGACTTCCCACTGCCGAAGCATATGGTACTTTAGCCATCTCATCCTTCTCCTCTTCTGTTGCAGGGCATTGTGCCTTAGACAGAGGAACACCATGTCTGAAAGGTAGCAACCCTTTCTTGGCATTTTGCATGCTAAAACGAGCAATTACAGTATCAATATAAGCGGCCTGAGACAAGCTTAACATCCTCTTCTTGCGATCACGCAAGACTTTAATCCCAAGGATGTATCCATCGTCTCCTAGGTCCTTCATTTGAAACTGTTCGGATAACCATCTCTTTATGTCTGACAACATCTTCACATCGTTGCCGAATAGAAGAATGTCATCTACATAAAGTGCAAGGAATACCACGCTTCCGCTGACGTATAATCGGTACACACAACTTTTGGTTTCGCATTGTGAAAATCCATAGGATTTAATCACATCATCGAAACATTTGTTCCATGACCGTGAAGCTTGTTTAAGTCCATACAAGGACTTCTTTAGCTTCCAGACAAGAAGCTCTTCACCATCCTTTACATAACCCTCTGGCTGCTGCTTATAGATGTCACGACCTTCCTCAAGGTACCCGTTTAAAAACGCGGTTTTGACATCCATCTGCCAGATTTCTAGGTCCATATGTGCAGCTATGGATAGAAGAATTTGAATGGATTTGAGCATGGCTACCTGTGATAAGGTCTCGTCATAGTCAATGCCCTCCTTTTGACTATAACCCTTCGCCACCAACCTGGCTTTAAAATCCGTTATCTCTCCTTTCGAACCTTTCTTCCGTTTGTATACCCATTTGCAACCTATGGCCCGAAAGCCATCAGGTAGCGCAGACTTCTGGTATACATCCATAGAGGTAATTGATTCAATTTCTGAATTAATGGCTTTATGCCATTTTTTAGCATCCTTGTCATTTACTGCTTCGTCTATGTCCATGGGTCGGTATCATCTAGTCCGTCTTCCGGGATCAAGTCCGAAGACTCTCCCACGAACATATACCGCTCGGGTTGATGAGGTACCCTCCCACTACGACGGAGCACTGGTACTGCGTCAGCAGTTGGTGCAGTTACTTGTGGATCAAATCCTTGCACTGGCGACCGTTCAATTGGTTCCATACCTTCGAGAGGTACACTCAATTTGCCACGGGGTTTTCCCAATGAAAGCGCATCATCGTCTCCAATTTCTTGGAGAATGATATCACTTTTGGATTTGTGGTTTTTCATAAACTCGTCCTCCAAGAATCTTGCGTTGGTGCTAACAACGATCTTCTGATCCTCAGGATAGTAGAAATAACCACCTTTCGTTTGTCTAGGGTATCCCACAAACAGCATCAGCTTGGACCTACCTTCTAACTTATCAGGTTCCTTCGACAAAACATATGCCGGACAGCCCCACACTCTTATCTTTGACACACTGGGCTTTTGCCCATGCCAGAGTTCCGAGGATGTTTTAGGAACTGACTTAGAAGGTACCAGGTTCAACAGGTACGCCGCTGTTAGTAACGCTTGGCCCCAAAACGAAACAGGCAAGTTCGCATAACTCATCTTAGATCTAACCATTTCAAGAAGAGTCCTATTTCTTCTTTCCGCCACACCATTCTGCTGAGGAGTGCCTGGTGTGGTCCATTGGGATGTAATCCCATGCTCTGATAAAAACTGCAAGAACTCGTCACTGAGATACTCACCACCACGATCAGATCGTAATGACTTAATGGTCTTGTTTAACTTCTTCTCTACTTCCGCCTTGAATTCCTTGAATTTCTCAAAGCATTCAGACTTATAGTAAAGTAAGTAAACATACCCATATTTCGAGTAATCGTCAATAAAATAGACGAAATACTTAAATCCTCCACGAGCTTGCGCGGACATAGGTCCACATAAATCAGAGTGGATCAGTTCCAACACATCACTTGCTCGAGACTGACTTGCCTTGAAAGGCCTGGTCGTCATCTTTCCCTCTATACAGGATTCACAAACTCGATGTGGAACTACCTGGATTGAATCCAACGTTCCATCATCCACGAGTCTCTTGATCCTCTTTAGATTGATGTGACCTAGTCTCAGATGCCATAGATATGTAAGATCCTCATCAGAAGATGAAAAATTTCTCTTCTTATGATTAAATGAGTTATATGCAGCATTCATGGAAGATTTATGCAAACAAGTTATGATATAAAGAGAGTCTTTCTGTATCCCACGACAGATAACACCGTTATTGCCATTGATAGTAACATGACTATAAAAAATAACTGAAAATCCATCATTAATTAAACAGGAAACAGAAATAAGGTTCCGCCGAAAATCCGCACATACAAAACATCTCTTAAAATCAAAACATTATCTTGAAAGCATAATGTAACATCTCCAACTGCTACTGCAGACACACGAGCAGCATTACCCATGGAGATCGTCACCTCGTCATCATTCAGCTGCCTTGTCGGCCTGAATCCCTGCAAAGTGTAACAAACATGATCAGTAGATCCAGTATCCACTACCCACGAATGGGTAGAAACAGATGCTAAACATGTTTCCGTTACAAGTGCTAATGACGTACCTTTTCCAACCCGCTTGGTCAGACAATCCTTCTTCCAGTGACCAGTTTTGCCACAACGGAAACACTTGCCCTTCTTCCCCGGTGTCACAGTCTTCTTTTTCCCAGAACTTTTGCTTCCAAAGGCTGTCTTCTTGAATTTCTTTCCAATCACCCCTTTAGCACCTTTTGATGAAGCAGGGTGACTACCGGAAGAAACCAAGACTGCCTTTTTAGGTTGCATGACTGATTCAGCCGCCATGAGATCACTAAGTAACTCATTGAGAGTATACTCCTTTTTACTCATGACAACATTCAGCCTAAAGTTCTCAAAAGACTTTGGAAGTGAGTTGAGTATGATATCGACCTGGGCTTCCCCGTCAATACCTCCTCCATGCAACGTCAGTTCATCCATGAGATGAGTCATGGAAACAACGTGCTCCCTCACTGAGCTACCATCAGTCATTTTACAACTCACGATTTCCCTCATGAGTTTAAATCTGACAGCTCTATCCGATTCCCCATAAGTAACTGTGAGACTATCCATAATCTCAGCTGCTTTGTCATAATGCTGATGTTGTTGCTGGAGCACCTTAGACACAGTGGTCATCATGTAGCACTTGACTACATTATTAGACTTGACCCACTTGTCATAGAGGTTCCGCTCCACATCAGTTGACTCAGCAGTAGGGACAACTGGACACGGAGTGTTAAGAACATATTTATGTTCCTCTGCAACTAGGATATAATCCAAGTTGCGCTTCCATTCCAGGAAATTCGGACCAGTTAATTGATTTTGTGCCAAGATATTTATGACATTATTCATAGACATATCTGAAAACAATAATTGATTAAAGTAAGTACATACATGCAGAACATTGAAGCAAATATGCATTGTAACCTTTTGATGAACCAATACAATTGTTTCCCCCAATTGCCTAGGTGCATCTACTGCAAGCTCCTTTCGAAGACGTTTACAGCAGACCACCTAACCAGACTGCTCTTTGAAGTTCCAGTCTTTAATTTCAATCCATGCCAGGTATTCGCCGGCAAATAAAATTAATAATCGGAGATAAAACTAAGACCATGTTCAACCTATCTGAGCAGGGACATCATTCATTAGTTAGTACTCAGGCAACATCTAAGCATTTGACCACAATTCTAACTCCGGAAGTTAAAAGGACGATTTGTCATACGTACTAGACCCATGACGCATGCCTCTTACAACCTTTGTTATCTCATTTAAAACAATCCTAGAGAACTTATGAACAATTAAAGTAAGCAGGCTACGGTCGTGTAGACGTCTACTCACCTCACTGTCCACTTCTCACATGTTTAAATGTTTTATTTAGAATCTCATCTATTAGAACTTATGAACAAATAAAGCAAGCAGGCTACGGTCGTGTAGACGTCTACTCACTTCACTGCCCACTTCTAATAAGACACCGCATTGTGGAGGTCTTGTTGATTTTAATTAAAAAATCTTGCTTAGTCTTTTTCTTTCAAAAGGTTCTTATGCGCACTATTTATTTTATGATCCATAAATAATGTCACATAAAAAATTCCATCATATTTCCCAATATGATTCCGGAATTTATAGACATAATTTAATACATAAAATAAATCACATAAAGCATGCTTTAAACAGTAAATAATAAAGCAGTAACATGCTTTCCTATTATTTACTAGTGCGCACATAATAAATCACATCATACGAGAAAATAATTAAATAAACAAATAAAATTCTCGTGGCCCCTTGATGCAATTACATGGGAAATAAAATAAATCTATCTATTACAATGATTTATTTTGATACAGATCTTCAAATGGGCTCCCACTCTTTAATTTGAAATCTGCAATTTTGGGCTAGAATGATACTGCAATTTGGGCCAGAAATAAGGGTTCCAAGCCCATTAGGTTGTAAAACCCTAATTTCAGCTGAAACCCTAATTTTCAGCAATTCGGGCCACCTCCGGGCTGTCGGGCCCGAGCAGCTCAAACCCTAGCAACTGCAGCCTCCATCTTCACCACCCAAACCCTAGCCGCCGCCGCCGCTGCTATCCACGGCCGCCGCCGCCTTGTCTGAAACAGCACAGCCGCCGTTAGCCCCGCTGACGACTCGCGTCACCTGCCGCGGACGAGCGCCGCCTCAACGACGGCCTGTCCTGCCGTTGCTGGCGACCTGCGAGTCGGCCGGAGGTGTGCACAAAACAGCAGTAGGCGCAGCAACCACCCAACATAGGACCGCCGCGCGCAGGTGGCTTGCGCGCGGCCTCCGCCTGTGCCCTCAACCGACGGTGCACCGTCTGCACAACCCACCGACTTTGTACGCTCGCCGGCTAATGCTTGGAGTCATGCACAATGCAGCAGCAGACGCTGCAACAGGACCGCCGCCGCGCGCCTCCTGCGCGCGGCCTGTCTCCTCTCTCCCGCCACAGCCTGCTTCACCGTGCTTGCCGGGAACGTGCACAGCAGCCTGAAACAGGCGCGGCCCAGCCACAGGCAGAAACCTGCCCACCGCTCGCCGCTGCCGCCACCAACTGATGCTGAACTGAGTCTGTCTTCGGATCTGAACTGAGCTCTTCGTGTTCTTCCGGATCTCAGATTTGGTTTATAGATTGAATAATAAAAATACAAACAAATAGATCTAGTCTATTACTTGATTTTTCCTATCAATCTAATCGCGGATTTTCTCGCGATTTAAAACCAAAAACCAGAGAGGGGCCACGAGAACAAAAACCATCCACGACAATTTTAAATCCATCCACGATAAATTAAATAACATGCATAAACTGTTTGTCAAATTTATTTTCCGACAGAGCCATAAAATACGAACCTGGCTCTCATACCAATTGTAGGAACTGAGTCTACAATAGGCGACAAGAATCGCCATTTATTAAAACTCCGGATTCGATTTATGGATATCAAAATAAATGTCATGACAAACAGTGAATGCCCTATGCATGCTCCTATTTAATTTAATTCGTAGATTCAAAGGAATACCTAAGACTCCAACGACTGATCTACAGATCTAGATCGATGATGGCAATGAAGATGGTACAGATCTGGATCTTGAATCGATCAAAGCGATGGTGTTCCTACAGATTTGATCTTCTGATCTGTTCCCTTGCTCGATCCAGAAATCTGGTGAGGATACGCTACCGGATCTATAGCCGCCCACTCTCTCACAATCTCTAGAGGGTTTTTGATTTGAAACTCAAAACTTATGTGGGAAAATGAGAGATTAATCTATTTATATAGATCTGAGAATGGGCTATTAGGGTTTAATAAACCCTAATGGGCTCTGAGCAGTGTTTGGCCACACAAGGGATCAAATGCAAATAATAAAGTGGGCCTCCTATTAATTAATTCCATGTTCAACCCAGAACATAATTAATTAATAAACATTAATTCATGCCACCAGAGAATTAATGCTGACCTACCCCTTTATTACCACGTTATTAGGAACGGGTTGCATTGACTTGGTTAATCCCCATATTTAAGGTTTCAGACATTCATTAATTAATTCAGCGTATGACAATTAGCTGTAATTAATTAATCTCTTATTATTCCAGAGTAGTACCACTCAACCCTTATTGCTTATGCTTGAATCAATGATTCAGCCTGCAGGACTTAGCATAACGAACCTCCTGAGCTTCTCAGGGAATGTCACCATCCTAAAACAGATATGGTTATCTAAATCCAGCCTGAGGAAACCCCACACAAACTGCCATCACCCAAGATACAGATATACGAGTACATGTAAGACTCTCCACCATAGCAAGTCAAAGTGACAGTCAACCCATGTGTGCCCCTCAGCTTTCAATAGACTTTAGATCCGACCAAGTTACCGAGATCTTTACTCATTCATATGTCAAGTAGAATGGTTCATCTCACTGTTGATCCTATCAATACATTGAGATGTACCGGTCACACAAAGCAGTCAAGATAAACCACTTATGGACTTGTCTGCCGCAGCCTAAACCGACAGCCAAACCAGAAACTGTCTCAGCTGTGATAACTGTTTATATCTCGCTAGGTCGAACGATCTATACGATCTTCTGTGATCTCTTACACACCGTATGATCTCCCTATCGACGAGTTAACTGGATGTGTTTGTTCGCATTGTATGATTGTTAATTCAGACAGGAGTTGTTTATTGCAAGTCATTAATGATTACCAGTATATCAAACATAACGTTTCCTAATATACCAATCATAATGCTTTTATGTATACAATTCCAACAAGGACTTGATCAGCAAGTTTTGTCCTGAGAAGACCAAGCCCTTGAGGATTCCAATGAGCCCGAGTGCTCAGATCAACCTTGATGAAGAAGGCGAGGCAGTCAACCCAACAGCATACAGATGCATTATTGGGTCACTCCTGTACTTAACTACAAGTAGGCCAGACATCTCCTACTCAGTTGGGGTATGTGTGAGATTTAAAGCCAATCCAAAGAAGTCGCACATCGAAGCTGCCAGAAGAACATGCAAATACCTCAAAGGAACGGAGTCATTAGGTATTTGGTACCCAAAATATGATGATGCAGAATCGACATAAAGAGCACAAGCGGAACATGTTTGTTCCTAGGCCACAAGCTTGTTAGCTGGTTCAGCAAGAAGTAGCACTCAGTAGCCACGTTTACAACTGAAGTGGAGTATATTGTTGTAGCAAGCTGTTGTGCTCAAGTGCTTTGGATCAAGCAACAAATGCTTGACTATGATAGAAAAACTGGGTGTGTTGATAATAGCAGTGCAATGTGCATCATAAAGAACCCAGTTCATCATTCTAGAACAAAGCATATCGACATAAGGCATCACTTCATCAGAGATCACGTCAAGAAAATGGATGTGTCCGTTGAGTACATTCGAACAGAAGATCAACTGGCTGATATCTTCACCAAACCACTCCCAGAGACCAGATTCAAGGAACTCTGCATCAAACTTGGTCTACTGCAAATTGATGAAGTCCTTGTTGAAGAGGAATGATGCTGAATAAAACTGAGTCTAAGCTCTCAGTTTTCATGAACTCGATGCGCAAGAAGACATCCTCACGGCATCCGAAGAAGCAGAATCATACGTTCATTCAAGCTCCGAACTGACTTGATGAAGAGAAACCAAGTTTTGGTTTTCATACTTAAAAGAATTCTGAAGGATGAATGCGGAATTAAACTGAGTCCCAACTCTCAGTTTAGGAACTGACTCTCAGTCAGTTTGGAATTTTGAAAGGCGGGATTTCGAATTCCAAAGGCGATCGCTATAGTTACATCGCTATTAATGCGTATCTTGCATCGATGAATCAGATTTTGACACGTGGAATAACGCTCCTTCCCACGTCGCTCCAGTCAAATCTAAAATTTGCATCGTGAGGCAACGTATCTCAATCGTCGTCGAAGATCAAGAAACCGAAAGGTCACAAGGTACACCTACCTCATTTGAATGATCTTTCTCTCTACTATAAATAGAGTTCATTTGTTTCCTAATAGAAACAATTTTTTCTCCAATCTTCATTGTCAAACCCTTCCTTCCAAGTTTATACTTCGCCTTCAACCAAAATCTTCCCCTAGATCTGGAAAAATGGTGATAGAGCCCAAACCTCAATACATAAACTCACCACGCTTTTTGGGTGCAGTCAAAGAAGGGGAAAAGAAGTATGGGAGGTGCAGAAGACATCAGAAACATGAGCAGAAGAACTTCGACAACAAAAGTTGAGACAGAGAAAATCTTTCTGTTTTATATTTTAAGTCTACATGAAGTGATCTAGATTTTTTGTAGAGAGCCCTTCACTGCATGATGTTGACAAACTGTGAAAACAGCTCCTGCAGTTAAATGAGGATAGAAGCCAGGGGAACACAAGAACATCATAAGGTATGTTCTTGTACTGCTGATGGACTCAGTTTCAGTACCAGCAGACCCCTGAAAAGCACAACTGCTGGAAGCAAACATGAGGGAATCCTTTGCAAGTTGGTTAGAAAATCAAACCAGCATTCCTCGTTGCATTGCCTTTGCAGCAGCCAGTTTGAAGATAGTTTGAAGACCAAAAGCAGCCTAGTATTGACTTGAAAAATAGTTCTGTAATAGGTTTCTTTTAGTTATTTTATCCCTGTACTTGTAATGAAAATTATTAAAGGGTAAACTGACTTGTTGATGACAATCTCTTTTTTTCCAACAAAGGTCTTCGTTCTTCAAATGCTGAACTTATACAATCCAGTGTAATCAGCAGGCTTCTAACTCTCTCTCCCCTTCTTAAGATTTAAATTGCTCTAAACTGACCAGAAAAATCAATCGAGCAATATCTCTCCAAGTTTATAAGGAGAAGATCTTAAGTAAAAAGCCCAAGTTGAGGGAAAACTTTTCTGAGTTTATGTGACATTTTGTCAAAACTGTAAAAACTCTAAAGTTATCCTCACCTCATCGGCTTAGGTTCCAGATAGCTTTGACCACACCAAAAAGGGGGAAATAGTTACGATTTTTATTAGAGAAATCCTTCCTTTTTGTAGTTTTGGTGGGTCAAAAGTTGTAAGCCATCTTAGTCAGTTTTTTCAGTTTCTAGAGTTCTAAACTGTAATCCTTGTATAGGATCGAATTGAGTTGTAATAGAACTTAGGCTGAAGACCGAGCAAAGGAGAATGCTCGAGAACTGACTATCACAATGCCTAGCATTGACCCAAAACTGTGTTGGAGCACTCAGTTTAAGGTCCGTCCATACTTGATAAGGAGAAGTCAGTATGAGGAATTTCCCGAATTGACTAAGGAGAATTCAGTTCGAGGGATTTCCATACTGATAAGGAGAAATCAGTATGAAGGCGTTTTCCATACTGACTATGGATAGTCTGTATGAGGGTTTACCATAGTGACCCTGGGAAGTCAGTATGAGGGCAAAGATGTACTGACGTCGTCACTATCAGAGCCTCTACCTTTAAAGAATGAGCTCTTCGAGCAATCAGTGTCCTAGTTTGGGATTCTAATTCTCACTGGCGTATGCCAATCACCTGAGTTCTAGGAAGAACAAGTAAACATCCAACCACCGGGAAGGAGGTTGCGGGGTGCGTCACCACTTCAACCTGAAGACTGAGTCTGCAAGGAGTTCTTAGGTGAGTGCCATAGCTGACCGGAGGACGGAGGTGCCAACGGGCTGTGTATAGATCGTAAGGAGGCTTGTTTTAACTTAGTGAATTATCCAGACCTTAGGTCTGAAGAGTGGATGTAGGATATTGAGATCCGAACCACTATAAGTCCTGTGTACTTTTTTACAGCTTTCTTTACTTACTGCTCTATTTTTCTGTTTCACAAACTGACTTTGATACCTTCAATGCTTCTAAGTATTGAAGAGTATATACTGCGAAACTGACTTAACCAGGACAGGACTAAGCTTAAGTCTTCCAAACACACAAAACTTACTATACTCTGTTTTAGTTAAACAAGTGCAACTTTCATACTTACTTCCGCTGCATATCTTATACCTTCCGCTCAACAGTTTTGCTCTCTGATTTCGGGACCAACATCTTCTTTCTCATAACTATGATTCTTCAATTATAAACTCCAGTTGAACTTGATTATATCTCATGTTGATTCTTTGCATCGTTAGACGACCCTTATTTGATGTAAAAGTCATACAATAGGCTTTGTTAAGCACCATTATTCATATTATTTTTAAAAAATAATTTTATTTCAAATAATTTAACTTTTATTTATGAATACTTATATTTAAACCAATTTTTTTAAATATATTATTGCTTATGTCCTACCTCACTTATATCTCTTAAGCGTTAGATTTTACCAAAGTTGTATATCGTCTAATAAACTTTACAATCATAGTGTAGTTATTTGACACTTCGAAATTAATGAATACATAAAAATTATTTTTATATTTTAAATCTGACTGTAAATATGAAAACAATTAAATAGATTTTCACAAGTACATTGACAGGCACAGGTTTTGTTGTACACATGGGTGAAAATATTTAAAACTATGAATTTATTATACAATATAAATTTGGATCCAAGATAAGATCCAAGATAAGACCTTATAGATTTTGATCCATCAGATCTTCGTACTGCACAATGTTTTTTTTTTTATATATAATTACAAATCAATATATAGGATTGCAATATGTGGTTACCTATTTTTCATATGTTATATTTTTTAATTACAAATCAATATATATAGGGTTGCATTATGTGATTACCTACCTTTCATATTTTATATGAGACCAAAATCTAGCCTTCTAGTTAGAAAATGAGTGGTTCAAATCCAAATTTTAGGAGATGAGATTTCGGTGCATTATTCAAGTATATCAATTACATTATTGGAGCATTATGGTCTTTTGGAAATCACAGGAAATTAATGGGCATTTCTCTCTCCTCTAGAATTCTTATTAAATTTCAAATAATCATATCTCACTCAATTTAAATTATATTTTTACTTGTTATATATCAAATTAAAGACAATTTAATTATCTTTCAAAACAAAATTTCTATTGCATATATGTTCAGAATAAGATAATCGCAGTATAACTAAATAATGCAATAGATAAAACTAAATAATGTAACATAATATGAAGGATAATGTAATAATATATTTAAATGTTCTGTAACATTAATAATGTAATAAGGAGAATTAGATAATGCAACATAATATGAAAAATAATATAATGACATATTATGTTGAATTATATATATTCATCTGTGTATTATCTAGTTCTCCTTATTAGTTTTACTGTATCACATTATCCTTCATATTATATTACATTATTTCGTTTTAGCTATTGCATTATTTAGTTTTACTACGACAATCTTATTCCGAGCTTATACAATAGGAATTTCGTTTGAAATGTAATTAAATTATCTTTAATTTGAAATATAATGTGCAATGAATGTTACATTATTTAGAATAAATATGGTGCATTATTTGTTTACAATTTTCAATATTATACTTGGAGTCAAACTTAAAAATAAAATAAAACACGCTATAAAAGATAATGTAATACATAAAGAATAAATAATGCATCAATTATACTATGAATAATGTAGCATCTACATGGTTAAAAACTACAACTCAAAATGAAGGATGCGGCGTCAAACTTCCATGGATAACTTTTCTTGCAATTGTTATAAATCGCCTCTGTCTCCGACCTCCGAGAATTGAACACCGTCTTTCTTCCGACCGTTGGCGATCGCGTTGCACCTTGCCACCACAACCACTGCCGCTTCCACAGATACGCGAGGAGAGGAGAACGCGTTGCAGGCGTCTCTCACTTGAACAACCACTAACTTCTGTAAAAATAAAACAAGTTGAGAATGCAACTCATAATTTCACCAATATACCAAAAAAATTATAGAAATTTCACTAACACTGCATTGGCAGGAAAGGAGATTTCTGCGTAGAGTTTGTGAGATGGAAGAAGCAGGAGAAAAGAGAGAGAGAGAGTAGGAGGGTAGAGAGGAGAGAGAAAGTACAAATTTGATGTTAGAGTAGAATGGTTTGTGTAAGCATTATTAATTTATTCATAGATAATGACAAAATTAACCTTAATAAATAATTAAATAATAAATAAGAAGTTAAAGTCAATATTTTAAAATTTAATCTGAGCCATATGTTTAAAAAATAAAAGGTTAAGATTTGACCTCATATAACATGTGGGAAGTTGGTAACATATGATCACATCTCTCTCTCTCTCTCTCTATATATATATATATATATATATAGTAATTAAGCACGAACGAATATTATTTTAAAATTTTCAATATTTGATGCTTTAATCTCAACCATTGATGCTATCAATTTAATGACTGAGATTTATTTCAATTTAGCACAAACAATTAAAAATCACATGCAACACAGTAAAAGCTTCATCTCTTTCAATATATATTTTTGTATAAGATTTACATATATTCCAAACCTAAAAAAATTGGTTGATTGAATTTATGAATTTAAATAAAAGTAGTCCAAATGACTTGTCAAAATCTCTAAATATACATGTTTTTAAATAATATTTATATTTATGTCGCAAGAAAATTGCTGAAATAGTCTTAATATGCTCAAGGAGACTGGTTTGAAGATCGGTGCTCTAGAAGCAGGTTCGAGTGCGTCTTCGAGGGAGGTGGCTGAGCTAAAAGAATTTCCATGTATGAAGATATATTGTGTAAATCAAATTCCTAGATTTGCGAGATTTATCAATATAGGATTAGTATTTGAATAAGTATATCTTACTATATCACACTTAATTTTCGAAAATATATAGGAATCTATCCTATAAATATTCTTTTCTCCACCAATGAAAGTATATTACTAAAACACAGGGGTGACAATTCTTGTGGATCAGATCCTCATCGTACCAATTAGGAGTGATCTTATCCGTTATGTCCCAATTTGTATCTAATCCATTAAGATAAAAATTAGTATATATTTGAATGTTAAACTCAAATTCATATACATACGATAACGACACGAATTTGATAACCATCTGATAAAAATTTATAAAAAATTATCACCCCTACTTTGAACCACTATAAATCCTTATGTTTCTATTTTGTATTTGGTTATTTGTGTTCACAAATCACCTTAATTCCCTATAAAAATATGTTAGATCTTCAAAACTTATTTGTGTTCACTATTATATTAATTATGTTAGTTATTTGATATATTGCAATCGAATATTTCAAAATTTGAACTTTAGTTTTGAACATTTTAGGCTTGCTTAAGCTTGAGTTTATCATGATTTATCTTTCTTCACTTTTTTTTTATATAGATTTGTTTGCCAACACTCACTTCTTCCTCTTCTATAAATTGTTACTTGTGCAATGAATGCCCAATATATATTATTTTTATTTATTTATTAAAATAAAATTTACTCCCTCCGTCCCGTGCCAATATATAGTTTTTTCTTTTGGCACAAAAATTAAGGATTGTGAGTGAAGAATGAGTTAGTTGAAATAATTTAAAAATGAATCAAACTTATTGTACGTAGTTAACAGAATTTGAGAGTCGTGGTAAATCATGGTCATGCTTTACATATCAAAGTAAACAAATGAATTTCAGTTAACTCATTCAACTATGTTAGTAATTTATATTTGCAAGAGTTTGCAAATAATGTTGTAAATCGAATTCATAAAAATATTTTAATAAGATTTTTAATATTTGGTTATCTACATTTTCAATATCATAATAAAACCAAAAAAAAAAAATGCTATATAATAAATAGTTGTTTAGAAAAAACAAATACTTTGAATTTGTCAATCCTTAATATTCTCTTTTATTTTTTTATACACTACAATAAAGAATCACATTTGATAAAAATCTCAGATAAAATAATACTAAAAAATATCTCTAGTATTTAATTTGAATATATCTTAATATTGACAATATAACAATATTTGACATAGAAATTAATATAATCAACTAAATTTATTCTTCTTAAGAAAATAAATCGTACAAACTAAAAATTGTGTGTATGTTTATCATATATATTGGAGAACTAATCTATTATTATAAATTATATTTAATAAAGTTTAAAGAAATAGTATTTAATATTCATACTTATAGTATGCCTATATCATTGTTGGCGGTTTTATTGATTGATTGTGTGCGTTCATGGAATTTAGTTTGGTATTATGATTAGTTAAAAATGAAATCAATTTATAATCGTAACTTTTTTTCAGTTCTTTATTATTTATTTAAATAAAAATAAAATGATTTGTTTTATTTTTGGAAACTATTTTTGTAGGGAAATGTTTTTTTGGGAGGGGTTTTGAATTTTAGTATATATAGATATAGATATAGATAAAGATTATTGAAATACAGGTAAAAAATAAAATGTTTTGTTGAAAATTAATGGAGATAATTGTCTTTTATTATGGATTATAGAAACTGAAAATAAGACCGACTATATTAATTGTATGAAATTGATTATTATAATTAGTATTAATTAATAATTATTTAATTTATCATAATGTATTTAAATAAAATAGAATAATAATTTTATTTGATGGAATAATTGTTCCCATCTTTTCATTTTAAAATAATTGAAGAGATAATTTTTGTGTAAAAAAAATATAAATTTATATGTAAGGATGAAATTTGAACACAAAACCTCTTGAGTAGTCAAAAACTTAAAATTAGCACAATAGACCAACTCTACTACTTAAATTTCTTTAACAAATTTAGCTTAAAAATATACATATATTTTTTTCTATAATTTTGGTGGTAACAGGTTTTTCTAGACTTCTTTACTTTAGTTTAACTGAATGTGTGATGCACTTGATAAGAATAAAATTTTATCAATATATTTATAGATTTTAGCTATAACAATAAAATTTTATCAATATATTTATAGATTTTAGATAACTGTACTAATGTTATAAAATTTAACTGAATTGTAAATTAAAACTAACTTCCTATGAAACAACCAAAGACCCAATCTTTTGACTTATAGCAGGTAAATTTGAGGACTTTCATGCTGACATTTGTATAAATATTTTGAAATGTATACTTTTTGCCATTAAAAAAAAATATCTTTGGGATTTTACTTATAGGGAAAGATATACATTATATCTTAATGAATTTTAAAATAACAATAATTAAATATTTCTATGGTGTCATTAATTAATATTTTTTAATAAAATCAATTTTTCCTTGAGGCTATTGATATTTTTTATATTAAAATTTAATTCTTCTTGACCCATCATTCTTCTTATAATGTATTCGTTCTACCAATTTTTGCTCATGAACCTTATATGATGTTTAAATTCACAAAATATAACTTAATTATAATATTATAATAAAACTAAATAAAAGGAATAGTAAAAGTTAAAAGAATATTGAAAAAAACCTAGTATTGAATGATATTTTTCTCACGTCAATACAAAAGGACGCTACAATTGAAATTAAAGATAAAGTTGAAAATACAATTATGCAAGAAATAACAATCATTAGAGAAATTATTTCCTTATATTAGGGAGTGAGAAAACAAAATATATAACATTACTATTGCAATCAAATATTTGGTAATCGAGAGTGACGTTGTGTTGTGAAATAAGAATATTGTTTCTGATACATTTTGGACGGAGTTGTTAGTTGCTGCAACACGAAAGGAGGAGAAGCATAAGCTGCGCTATGCTGCCATCGTCGGAGAGAAAAAGGCATAATGGAATCTACAAACAAATATATACTAAGAATTACAAATCTCTTACAATATGCCAATATAAATTGAAGGAAGAACAAAAACTTGGCATTTTATCAATAAATTGAATGATAAACAAAACAAATATTTGAGGTCTTGACAAACAAAGTAGAGACGATCTATATAAATAGCAAAGGTTGTACATAGAATTTCAAAACTGAGGAGTTAGATGAAGGTTGAAGAATATTTATAAGTGATTGAGTAACAAAAGAATAAAATCAAATATGGAATGTTTACAATATTAGGAAAATTCAATTAAATAAAATTAATTGAAATGAATTAAGAAACGACAATAATTAGGGCGTGACATAAATGAAAAAAATTTGTGATTAAATGTGAAGTTTATATTTTTTAATACTTCTCATATGAAAATTAATTAACTACCAAACATTTTAAAATACATATTTTAAAAATATATGATTCATGCTTTCTAAAAAAATAAATAAATAATAAAATAAAAATAGTCACACCCTACATATGTTTTACCCTTTTTATGATTGATTTATTACAGACTATATAATTTTATTATTTATCTATAGAACAATGAATTTAATATTTTAAAATTACATGTGGTTTATCTTTTAATAAATAGAATTGATTTTGTAGTACTGTTTTTTCATTGAATCCTAATTTTATGGTGATATTATCATATCAAATTACTTAATAAATGCAATGTATATATTTACCATATTTGAAATAAATTACCTAATATACTAATCGCTATTTTTGGTAGATTGGTTTAGGCGGGAAAAATTCTTTTGCTTGGGGTTCTACTTTTATTTATATATATTTTATTCAGGGATAAGGTCCAGATTAGCCTTCCGATTATTACTAAAGGAGCACATTAGACCCTCTCTGACTATTTGGATCAATTAGACCCCTTAACTTTTAGAATTAGACCATTTAAACACTATAACCTTTTAATTTTCCTGTTATACCCTTATTAAAAGAATATGTATTTATGATTTATCAAAACTGAAAAAGATAAAATAATATATATTTACAAATTAAACCTAAAATAAAAAAATCAAAACCAAAGTAAATAGAAATAAACATAAAATCTTTTCAAATCTGAAATAATTAAATCAAAATTAAATAAAAACTTAATATTTACGATGATAATAAATTGAGATGCTATAAAGAAAAATTCTTCAAAATAAATTTGAAATATATAAAAGTAATTTTTAAATTCTAAAATATATTAAAATTAAGAAATTTCCTACCTTGGTTGTTAATTTACGGTTTATGGTATCAGGGGAAAGGTTTTATAATTTTTGTTTACATATCAATTTTACTTTGTTATATTTATAGAGTTAAATGCATTATTATATTTTATAGGGATAATATTAGGAAATATATTCGCTCGGTTCAATATAGGTTGTGATTGTATGAAAAATATATCAATTACAATAACTGAAAATAAGTTATGTTTATTTTTAGATTTCAAATATATCAGTATTTTAAAATTGCAAAATTCATTAGGAATTTCTCTGAAGCTGATTTATTAATTGAATTTATTATTATTTTGCATAGAGTTCATTTTCGACTCTCTGATTTACACATGGCTCATTTTTAGTTAGGGAAACAACAATCACGATCCTGGTAAAACAGATCGAGGGAATTTTTCCTGATACCAAATACCGTAAATTAATAATCACGGTAGGAAATTTCTTAATTTAAATATATGTAACGCCCCTCGTAAATTTTAATTGTATTTATCGAATTTCCAAAATTTATATTTTATCATCGAATTTAATTCGAAGCTATGCGATCGATTTGATTTGGAAATTTATCATTTTGGGCATTTATCTAATTGCCATTCTTAATTCAAGGAGAATAATTAAATATTAAATTAATAATTAACGTCGATAATTTATTTGATAACCCGACATTTTCATATCGGGATAATATCGATCGATAAATATTCATGAGTAGACGAAATATTACGGTCTCCCGTGCAATGACGCGAGGAGATGTGGAGTTGACGTGAGGTGATGTTAAAGTGACCGATGTGACAAGTGAATCACAATCAATTTAACTTTTTTAACTTTCGGTAATTCCAAAGTTACCCCTCACCTCCCTCTATAAATAAAACCTCATCTCTCTCTCCACCATTTCACTCTCTCTCCCAAAGAATTATCTAGGAAGATTCCGGCGAAGATTCCGGCGAACTTCCGGCGAGCTCCGACGAAGCTCCGACAAGGTGTTTCTAGAGGTATACTATACATTTTTGGACTCCTCTTACCTCATTCTTTCAATTTCCAACACTCTTTCCTTCATTTCTCCATGTTTAGAAGTTGAAATCGAGTTAAGAGAGTGTTGATCAAGCCCACGAAGCTCTACGAACATCCTAGAGGTATAATCGAACCTTCCTCTAGCTATTTTATAGATTTAAGCATGTTATGGTTTATGCCCTAGTTTATAAATGTCATGATCTAGGCTTGATATAGAGTTGATGAGTACGTATGCATGTTTAGCATGTTATATTATGAGCCTAGAAACGATATATCGACCTAGGAATCGATTTGTGTTGATTTTGGAGCATTTTTGATATATTTGTCCAATATGGTAATATTGTGGTTAAATCTCGATTCCAACATGTTTTGATGGTTTAAATCATTCCTAGACTCGTTATACTTGTTAGAAAACCATTTGGTGTTTTTAGAAATCGATTGGACGAGCCCGGATAACCGTTTGAGCCAAAAACAAGAATTTCCGCCGGAAGGCATATAGCCTCTGTTTCGGCCGATATAGACTCCATTTCGGTCGAAATAGCTATATCGGGTGAGATGAAAGCCATCTCAGTCGATATGTCCATATCGGTCGAGATGAACTTCATCCCGGTCGAGACGGCCGATTCCCATTCATTTCGGTCGATTTCATCTCATCTCGGTCGATATGCTCATATCGGTCGAGATGCATCTCATCTCGGTCGATATACTGATATCGGTCGAGATGCACTTCATTTCGGTCGATGCATCCATCTCGGTCGAGATGCACTCCATCTCGGTCGAGACAAGGTGAAACTTCCCACATTTTGTTCTTTCTTCGACCGATTTGATTTACCAATCAACTCCAATGACATTTCCTTAAATTCTAAATCCTTCATTCAATTAATTCAAATCCAAATTGATTTCATTTGATATTCCTTGTATCAATCGACGAAGAGATGTTATCTCCTATAACCTCTCCGAGAATCCATTCAGTTCAAATCAACTTGATTTGCTTGACCGAACTCTTGTAACTCGAACTTCCTTGAAGCTTATTGTTAAATCAAACTTGTTAAACCTTAACCTTTGAAATCTTAATTCAATCTTCATCTAAGATCAATAATCTCATCGATTATTTCGTTGAAACAACTTGATGAGTTCTTATACTCTCAAGCAATGTACGATGATTCACAATGAAACTTCTTTCAATCTTAAACTCTTGAAAATGCTTAGTCACTTGACGAAGTCATTTGTTTTATTCAATCAAATTGAATTCATGTTCCTTGAATTAATGCTCGATGTTGAACCACGAGCTATTGAAGTAACGTTCGACTATCTTGTTCGTCAAACTAAATTGCCAAAATCATTCTCACATATCTTTATCCGATGGCTCAAATTGAGAAGTCCAAGATCGATTAAGAGTCTAGAACTATTTTAACGAGTTAGATTTCAAATAATCTATTATCCCTTGAGGATTTACTCGTATTCCTTATGTAATAGGAAAGGGGAAGGAGAAGATCAATTGCTAGAACAATCAATCACGTAACCGCACCTACTCAAGGTGGGCTTTCTTTTACCCTATATAGTGGGCCAAATTAAAAATATGAAAATGATGTTTTCTTTTCAAAGCATATTAAGCATGAAATGAAATGTTTTATTTTAATCTGCTTTGTCATTGCCTACTATTTTGTGTTTGCTATCTGTCCTTTCAGTGGGGGAACCCCACTCAGAGAAGAACATCAAACGTATTCAACGTGGATGTTGACTCTGCGTATTGCGAGTCTTATTGATCGTACCCAGGTAGTGAAAGAGATACCATGGGTTAGTGCACTATGATGCTGACATGTTAGGGGTCATGCCCTACTCGGACTATCATCGTGACTGTGGTAGGTGGCCACCTCCCAGTCACATAATCATTTGAAGATAGTTTAACAGAGTAAAAAGGAGCATGCTCATTCATGAAATATTTTGGTGCAATGGGAGGATTTAAAACTTAAAACCACCCCATGTGCGACCCGATTAAAAAGGCATGACAAACTTATATGTATGTATGTTTTCGGGCATGTGTTCACTAAGTACAATTTGTACTTAGCCCCTCGCATTATTTCTAAAATGCGCAGGTTAAAAGAAGCTTTTGGAACAAAAGTACGAGGCTGCATTCGAAGTGGAGCTGAAGATTCTTTTTGTAATAGTTAGATGTTGAAGTATGTATCTTCATATACATACTTCATTGATAACTTTCCGCTGCTGAAACTCTTTATCTTTTGTTAGCTTTTTGACGACATCATAAATACTCTGATATTTGGTTACTCAAGAAGCTACGATCCCTTCTTGAGGAGGCACCCCTTTAATATCTTTTGCTTAACTTGGGATAAGTATGGTGATTCTTTCTCATTTGCTTAAATTCTTCTTGTTAATTAATATCTCAAGTGCAAGTCTCGTACCCGATGTGCCTCATTTCTCTTATTTAAGTCTTGTTTATAAATCGGGGCGTGGCAATATATTTTTTAATTTAAGAATTACTTTTATATATTTCAAGTTTATTTTGAAGAATTTATATGTATAGCATTTCAACTTGTTATCGTCGTAAATATTAATTTTTAATTTAGTTTTGATTTTATTATTTCAGATTTAAAAAGATTTTATGTTTATTTCTATTTACTTTTGTTAAGGTTTAATTTTTAAATATATATTATTTTATCCATTTGAGTTTTGATAAATTATAATTGCATATTCTTTTAATAAGGGTATAACAGGAAAATTAAAAGTTAAAGTGTTTAAATGGTCTAATTCTAAAAGTTAAGGGGTCTAATTGATCCAAATAGTCAGAGATGGTCTAATATATTCCTTTGGTAATAGTCGGAGGACTATTCTGGACCTTATCCCTTTTATTAATACTAATCTATCTATATTCTATTCCTATTACCACTTAATTTTATGAGAAGATTAATAATTGAGAATTAATAGATATATTACAAAATTTAAATTAATTACCTAAGTTATGGCAATCATAAAATATTACCATTTATAACCTATTTCTATGTAATATTAAAATACAATTATATTGATCTAGAAAGAATTTATAGATATACTATATATATATATATATATATATATATATATATATATATATATATATATATATATATATATTAATAAGAAATGAAGGGAAATTATTTTGTGCCGCTATTTTTCTCAAAAGCAAAAATATCATGTTAAAGAGTTATTTAAGTAACTACAAGTTAGAATTTTAAACAAAATATATTTAAAATTTGATCAGAATTTTGTTAGGATGAATCTTATTCTTTTAAATAACTTTTTCTTTGTTAGGTTGTATTTCGAATATATAGTCGAACTGAGCATGATTTTAGATCTTGAACCTCAAACATGTACACGGTACACCATAAAAATACAATTTAAATAATAAAAATACAAACTAATATATATGTCATATAAAAATATTTAGTTCATTATTTTGTGAAAAATACATTTTTGCAGTTTGTAAATGAATTTCATGAGGAAAATAAAATAAAATTTTAATTACATTTATTTCAATCTATAAATATATAAATACTAATATTATAGTTGTATCAATATATTAATGAAACAAAATTATATACGACTTTAGATAATTAATAAAAATTGTATAAAAAGAATATTATTTATTTAATGTTGATTGTGCAATACACAGATATAAATTTAGTATATGTAATATATATTAATTACATATTAATGGGGGCATGTGAGAGACATGTGCTTGTGTTGGAAGGAATCCGGTTTTCCTCCCTTTGAAAAGTGTGAAAGCATGTATTTTACAATTATTTTTATAGTGAAAAGTAGAGTACATTAATCATGACTAAAATTGCTCACAAACTACGTGGTTTCAACTCCAAAAAGTTAAAAGTGAATTCAGGGTATATACTATATAGTGTTGAACTCTCTTTTAAATTTGCTCAATTAGATTTAATGTTTGTTTAGAATACTCAAGTCAATAGATTCAAGAGCTTTATTAAATTTGAGTTTAAGTTAAACATGAATTTCAGTTAGGATTACTAATTTGATAAAACATAATATAATTTAAACTTTTTATCACTCAATCTGCTACTTAATTATATATTATCCATATTGTATACATAATTAAATTTTATTAAAAATATTTTAAAAAAGAAGAAATTAACCTCATCAAAGCTTGAACTACTTGACATTTATTTAAAACTAGATTTGTATTATAACACCCCTCGTAAATTTAAAATGTAATTGTCGAATTTTCGAAATATATTTGGTTATCAAATTTAATTCAAACTTTCACGATTGATTTGATTTGGAAAGTTATTATTTTGGGCATTGTTCATTGCCACATTTATTTTGTTGTGGGAAATTATTTATTAATTGATAAATTTTAATTTAATTAATACCGATAAATTATTTAGCGACCCGATATTTTCATATCGGGATATTATCGATCGATAAGTTTCGTAACCTAAGGAGAATATCACGGTCTCCCGTGTAACGACGCGAAGAGATATGGAGTTGACGTGAGTTGATGTCAAAGTGATAGATGTGACAAACAAATAACAATCACTAACTTTTTGACTTTTGGTAATTCCGAAATTACCCCCACCTCCTTTCTATATATAGAAAGCTTCACCCACACTCTTTCACTTTCCATTTCTCTCTCAAATTCACCCAAATATTTTTCCGCGAGCTCCTACGAAGTTCCAGAGAAGTGATTTCAAGGTAAAATTATATATTTTTGGGACCCTCTCTTCATTTTCTTTCAACTTCCAACCTTAGTTTATCCATTCATCGTGTTTTAGAAGTGGAAAATCGATCAATCAATTGTTGATCAAGTCTACGATGTTTTATAAACATCAAGGAGGTATAGATCAAACCCCTCTCTAGCTATTTCTTTAGTTTGAGCATGTTTATAATTTTTGCCCTAGTTGAGAAATATTATGATCTAGGCTTGTGTTGAGTTTATGAGTACGTATGCATGTTTAGCATGTTATATTTTGAGTCTAGAAACTATATATCGACCTAGGAATCGAGTTGTGGTGATTTTGGAGCATTTTTGGTATATTTGCCCTATTTTGGAAATTTTAAAAATTATATTTTGATTCGAACATGTTTTGACGTTTAAATCTATATCTAGACTCGTTATACTTGTTAGAAAACCATTTGGTGTTATTGGAATCGATTGGACGAGCCCGGATAACCGTTTGAGCTAAAAACAAAAAATTTCTACCGAAGGCAAAATGCCTCTGTTTCGGTTGACATGTGTTAGGAAAATTGTTAGACCCCGCTATTGTAAACCAATTCATTGTCATAGTTTGATATGTTTTGGTGGATCAAAGCTATAGCAACTCACTATCGAGTCAATTGTAAAAAGTCCTGTATAGGAATTCATACTCGAGTTGTAATAGATTAAGAAATAGAGAGAATCTGGTTTGCTGAAGGAGTCAGCAAACTTGCCTAATTGCAGAAGATTGCTAAAGAGAAGAAAGGCTAGCGATGTGAAGGAAGCAACAAGGATGCTGAAGAAGGAACTCCAGCAAACTACAGAGACATCCGACGCACATCAGTAGCCAGCAGATGACAATAAGAAATCAAGAGAGAAGTTACAATGCCAAATACCAGACGGATTACAACTTACAAGAAGAACCAACCAATCAAGAGGATGGAACAATCATCATGAAGAAAAAAGGGTTCAGACCTACAATGGATCCGTTCTAACAAAAGACGGCTAAAGACAGATGCTATGCCAATCAGAGACGAGGAGACTTGAAGAGTCTCTGTCCACCACAGAAAAAGGAAGCATGCAAATAGGCGAACATTCCCTTTGAGTCTAACGGATAAGATTCAAACAACCGTTTGAATCTTCACCTATAAATAGGTGTCATTCTTATTTGATCCAAAGGTTTGCGATTTCTTACATACAAGAGATAACAAAAGAGATCAAACTCAGTCTCTCTATCACGCAAACACAACCGAGCTAAGTTCTTAATTGAAGCTTTTTGCAAAAACTTTCATAATAGAAGCTCGAAGATCTGAGAAGTTTATCTTCCTAAGGTCATATTGGGATTCCTTCTATTCTAGAAAGAATCTAGCAGTTACTATTGCGGTGCAAGAGTGATTCGTACGGGCAACGCCAACACAAGGATAGATTTCGGGAAGAACTATAAAACTGCCAGCAGTCGACGTCCGAGGAGAAGGGAGGTTTGTCCTCACTCTAAGGAGCGACACCGGTTGAAGATTGGAGAACGAGGTGCTTGAAGGGGCGCGTTGACCAGACGGAGGAGCTGCGTTTGAGATCAGGCCTGACCTTGTACTCATTCTTCAAGTGAAATTTTTAGTCAAAGGACTGAAGTGTGGACGTTGAACAATTATTCGAACCACTATAAAAACCCTTGTGTCGTTTACTGTTTTATTACGCTGTTTGTTTGAAGTTAGATTATTTGAAACTCTACATACCAAGTGTTGAAGTATAAACTATAATCAACGTAACAAATACAAGAGCAAAAACTTTTAGATAAATACTTGCTAAGTCGAGACCTTAGCAAGACACGTGCAAGATAAATTTAATATTTCCGCTGCATATAAAATAATTCTGATCGGGGACCAACAAGTGGTATCAGAGTTGTTGGTCTTTACAAACTAGCTGCTTTTGAGTCGCCAAGGACCAAATCCAGATTTTCCTTGCATATCTGTGTTTCTGTGTTTAGCTCAGGTTCAAGAAAATGGCGCACAATGCAAAGCTTCCCAAGTTCACTTCAGACTCTTATTCTACCTGGAAAAAGAGGTCGATGATCACATTGATGAATGTGCATCCAGAGATGAGATGAGTGATCAAAGTTGGATCCATCAAGATCCAGAAGGTGAAGACTAGGGTCGGAGAGGACGTAGAAGAACTAGACGTAATGGTGGATAAGCCGCTTGAAGAATGGACTCAAGAAGAACGAGCCCGTGATCAACTAAATTACGTCGCCGTGGATCTAATATTAGGTGCCTTGTCACCTACTCTGATGGATGAAGCGTTGGACTACGATAGTGCTAAAGAAATGTGGGATTTTCTTCACACTGGGTAGGATCAGATGAAGAGAAACAAGCTACAACAATGGGTAGACAGGTATGAATCTTTCTGTTTGATTCCAGATGAAACTATCAAGAACATGGAAGAAAGATTCAATAATATTGTAGCTGAGTTAAAGATGTTGAGGAGAACGTACGTACTTCCTGACATGAATTCAAAGATTCTCTCAAGACTACCTAAGGAGGATTGGTTCATCAAAGTAACCAGTCTAAAGGATAAGGATCTGTCAAAGATTAGCACCAAAGAGGTGTTTGCTCAACTGGAAGCTCATGAATGGGATATCACCCAGATCAACAAGAATGAGGCTTTCGTGTTGTAGTCAACATTGAAGAACCCATGGAAGGTGCAACATTCTTTGTGAAGAAAGACGGACAAAAGTGGAAAAAAAAAGAGACCATTCCACTCAGATCGACCTGCTCAGTCCAGTTCAACAGAGGAGATTCCTTCCATCAGCGGATCTCACTTCAAAGAAGATGAATACTCCGTGAGCGAGTTGGAGGAACAAATGAAGATACATCAAAGGCTGTTGATGAAAGCTAAAGGGAAGAAGGAAAATCTCCAGCAGACTCAACCAACAGACAACAAAAATAACAAGAGAGCACCAAGAACATGCTACAAGTGCAATTCTCCAGATCACCTGAAGTTCGAATGCCCAAAGGTAGATCCAGAAGAAAGGGAAAGACTGAAGAAGCTGTTTGAAAGACGCGCATCGAAGGCGGTCACCAAAGCGTTGCTGACAAGAACAGGACTACCAGATATCCCAGATTATGACGACGAAAACTACCTATCAGAAGATGAAGAGGATGTTCTAATGGTGTTCATGGCAGATATTAATGAAGAGCAGGCAGGAGAATCAGCTCTAGCTGCCACAAGAAACTAGGTAACAAACACTACTCTGTCTATTGCTTCAATTTCTGATAATATGCATGACACTGCTGATTCGTATTATCCAGAATCAGATGAAATAACTGTGGAATATTTGCTAAAAGAGTTTTCAAAAGTTCATGCATTGAAGGATATTCTAGTAAAAGAAAATTCCTCTTTGAAGTCTGAGATTTTAAATTTGACCACTGAGATTGAAAAATCTAGGTCAGTAGACGAGGAAATTTTAAAGCTAAAAACTGAATTCTTCTCCTTGAAAGATAAATATTACACTTTGAGACAGGAGAATGAAATTTTGAAAAGCAATCACTCAATGCCAAATGTATGTCAGTGCAAATTTTCAAAAAGCAAGAGAGATTTAGATGATATTTTAAATATCCAAAGACGTTCGAAGAATTTTGCTGAAATAGGTTTTGATTGTGAAAAGTCTCGTGTCATTGAATCAAGCAAGTCAAAGACAATTGTTTTTGTCTCAGCTACTGGGAAGATTCAACAGACAGCTAGGAATGATAAGAGGGATAATCTCAAGTCAATAGATCAACAGAAAAGCTGGCGGACTAATATCCCTCAGCGGACTACTCAGCAAAGATTGAACTTTCGTTCTGCTGAGAAGAAGCAGTCAAAGTCAATGTATGTTACACAGCAGACTGTTCCATCTGCTAGGACGGTTCATACAATTCCTCGCAAGGCCAAGCAATCTACTAAGGTTGCAAGGAAGTCAGCATACACTACAAGTAGAAGGAACAACTACTTGAGGCTAGAGTCTACATTAAAACACTTTCAAAACACAGTGACGACTCAACACACTACTTCACATCCCTATGTTGATTATCAAAACTATGCCAATAGGAACTGAAGGGAAGTGAGACGTGATTACAAAAAAAGCATCAAAATCACGAAAGTCTGGATTCCCAATGGAATAATCTAGAAAACTAATCCTGCAGGACCCGTAATTGATCGGGTACTGAAAATATAACTTCTTTGTTTTGTAGGAACAGGGTCTAGGAAGAAGAATTTCAGGAAAACTCAAAGAATGGATCCTAGATAGTGGATGCTCAAGACACATGCCAAGAGAGGAAGAAATCTTCACAGAACTTCACAAGTTCCGAGGAGCTTCAGTCCCATTTGGTGACAATTCCAAGGCCAGAGTAATTGAAAGAGGGTGCATCGAGCAAAATGGAATGCGAATAATCAATGTTGCCCTCGTCGATAGTCTCAAGCACAATCTACTCAGCATCAACCAGCTAAGTGAAAATGGATATATCATTTCTTTCTTTGACACAGGTTGTGAAGTTGCGGATAGGACCACCGGTGAAGTAAAGCTTAGAGGAATCAGAAAAGGAGGACTCTATATTGCTGATTGGGAAAGTGGTCAACAAGCATCGTGCTTCATAGCATTCAACAAGGAAGAGACAAATTGGCTATGACACAAATGGCTAACGCATCTGAACTTTAAAACCATCAATTTGATTGCCAGAAATAACATTGTTGCAGGTTTACCACAAGAAATCTTCAAGACGGAAGGAGTATGCAGAGCCTATCAACAAGAAAGCAAGCCAAAGCGTCCTTCAATTCAAATCTAGAAAAGGCCACTTCAAACAGAATCCTTGAGCTACTGCACATAGGGGTGTAAATGAACCAAACAGTTCGTGAGCTACTCGGATCTCAACTCAATAAAAGTTCGTTCGTATTCGTTTAGTAAAGCTCGTTTATTAAACGAACCAAACTTGAGCATCATAGTATTCGACTCGTGGGCTCGTGAGCAAGCTCGTTAGCTAAAATTAGTAAGAAATATAAAATAATTATTTTTATAAAATAGTATTTCATGATTTAGGAGTAACAATAATGATAAATCTTTCTAATAATGAGAAATTTAAGAATTTGAGCATGAATATGATATTAATTTTGGAATAAATAACTTTTTTCTTCTAAATAATAATAAAAATTTTAAATATATTCTATATTTAGAAAGTTCGTTTAGGCTCGATAAAGTTCGGGAACATCAAAGTACTCGATAAAAAAGCTCGAAGCTCAACTCAAAACTAAACGAGTCAAACTTGAGCTCAGCACTACTCGACTCGACTCGGTTCGAATAAATCCATGTGCAGTCTGCACATGGATTCATTCGCCCCTGTGACACCACCCACTCTAGGTAACAAACTATATACTTTAGTTGTTATTGATTATTATTCTAGGTACACATGGGTGAGGTTACTCAAAAGCAAGGACGAAGTGAAAATTATCCTTCCGGAGCTGATAATTAGAGTTCAAAATGATAAGGAGCTCACGATCAAAAGGATAAGATCCGACAACGGTACAAAATTTTCCAATGGAGCATTGATGGACTTCTGCTCCAACGTTGGGATAGGACATGAAAGGTCCACTGCAAGAACACCCCAGTAGAGCGGCCTTGCAGAAAGAAGGAACAAAACTTTAAAACAAGTCGTGCGTACAATGCTTGCCGATACGGATCTAAGTCAAAGATACTGGGGAGAAGCTGTAATGAATGCCTGCTACACGCAGAATTGAAGTGGATTGAATCTTCGCTTCAACAAGACTCCCTATGAAATATATCATGGTCGTAAGCCTTCTTTAGCTCATCTTCGTAGTTTTGGTTCATCATGTTGTATCCATAATAATGGGAAATTGAAATTAAGTACTTTTTCTCCCAAGGCCGATGAAGGAGTGTTCCTAGGATATGGACATCCATCTCACAAGGGATATAGAGTGCTTAATAAGACAACCAAACTTGTGGAAATAACATGCAATGTTCTTTTCGATGAATCTACTTTAGTGTGCAGGACCATAAGAAGTCAAAGAGATGAGTTTCATGAAACCAATTATGTAAATGGACCTTCGGGCTCAAATACTTCCGAAGCTGAACCGAATGATCTGACTATGGTAATGAATGAATCATCATCTCTACTGGAGACCTTGACTGATCAATCGACAGTCAAGAGGGCCTGTGATGCAATTGGTAATGCTGAGGCCACCATACAATCTCTCGAAAAGCTTACAGATCAACAGGAAACTAAAGGAGATAAAGACGATCAACAATCTAAAGGTTCCCAAAATGGAGAGAGATCTACTGAAAATAACTTTGCTGAAGAAATCCAGGAGCAGACTGCTGCAGACAGGAGTACTACACCATTAATACAAAATCCAACAGACAATGTGACAAAAGACAATCTTTCAGCAGAAGTCGACCCAACAAGGGTAGCAGACAGCTTGGAAACTCTACAGCTCGTTGATGTACCAGTTTCAGAAGAACCCATCGTACCATCCAGTAGTTAAGTCATTCCTGTAGAAGAACTACAAAAACCCAAATGGCTGCTCAGAGATCATCCTACTCAAGCAATTCTAGGAGATATTGTTGATCCAATCTGATCCAGACGTAGTGCACTGCTTGCCTGCTTCATATCACAAGAAGAGCCTACCAAAATAACAGACGCGCTCAAATCAGCCGACTGGATCAACGCAGTACAAGAGGAACTATTAGAGTTCACAAGGAATCATGTATGGGATCTTGTCGATCGTCCAACATATCAATCAGTAATAGGAACTAAATGGGTATTCAAGAATAAGCGAGACAAAATGGACTCATCATTCGCAACAAGGCCAGATTAGTTGCAAAGGTTATGCGCAGTGCGGAGGAATAGACTTCGACGCAATATTTTCTCTAGTAGCTCGCTTGCAAGCAATCAGATTATTCCTAGCATATGTTGCTCATCATGGGTTCATAGTATTCCAATTGGACGTCAGGAGTGCATTCCATAATGGCGAATTGAAGGAGGAAGTCTACGTGGAACAACCTCCAGGATTTGAACGCGGAAACAAGGTGTACAGACTAAGGAAAGCTCTCTACGGACTAAAGCAAGCCCCAAGAGCATGGTATGAGACGTTATCATAATTCTTGCTGAAGAATGGATTCAAGAAAGGAAAGATCGACAGGACGTTATTCTTGATCAAAGATGCTGAAAACATTTTGCTTGTGAAAATCTATGTGGATGACATCATATTTGGATCAAGAAATTTAAGTCTCTATGAGAAGTTTGCTCAACTTATGCAAACTAACTTCCAAATGAGTATGATGGGAAAAATGTCATACTTCCTAGGTCTACAAGTCTAGCAATCAGACGATGGGATTTTTATTCATCAGAAGAAGTATACAAAAGATCTCATCAACAAATTCTGCCCAAAAAAGACAAAGACTCTGCGGATTCCGATGAGTACTGCATGTCAGATATCAATGGATGAAGAAGGCGAATCTGTAGACCCCACAACATACAGAGGAATAATTGGCTCACTGCTATACTTGACTGCCAACAGACCAGACATTTCATATGTTGTAGCTGTATGTGGTAGATATCAAGCAAATCCGAAGAAATCACACATGGAGTATGCACGAAGAATTATCAGATATCTGAAGGGAATAGAATCTTTAGGAATTTGGTATCCCAGGGCAGAGGATCTCACACTCATAGGATACTCAGATTCAGATTTAGGAGGTTGCAGAATTGACTGAAAGAGCACGAGCAGAACATGTCAATTCCTAGGTCATAAGCTGATAAGCTGGTTCAGCAGGAAGCAACACTCCGTAGCAACATCCACAACGAAAGCCGAATACGTAACTGCTGCCAGCTGCTGCACACAAGTGCTATGGATCAAGCAACAACTTTAAGATTATGAAGTCAACATTGGTTGCGTTCCAATTTACAGCGACAACAACAGTGCGATGTGCATCACGAAGAATCCTGTTCACCACTCCAGAACAAAGCATATCGATATCCGACATCATTTCATTCGAGATCACGTCGAGAAAAAAGATATCTTAGTGGATTACATCAGAACAGAGGATCAACTAGCAGACATATTCACCTAGCCTCTAGCAGAAAGCAGATTCAAAGAGCTTTGTCTTAAGCTCGGCTTAATGGAATTAGATGAGGTTATGGAAGAATGAGTCCCAGTTCTCATTCTGTTCTTGGATAATATTTATGGAATTCTATTGGTCTTCTACAGAGGATGCGGAATAAGAGTGTGTCCAAGCTCACGCTCTTCAGATAGAAAATGCTGAAATCTTAACAGATTGCTGAGTCCCAGCTCTCAGCAGTCCAGACAATCAGTAAAGGAGAATATTGAATTCAGCAGATTAAGTCAAGCGATTGCTGAGTCCCAGCTCTCAGCAGAAGATAGAAGACTGCTGAATCAATACAAATCTGAATCAATCTAGGGAAATTGATCAAATATGGGAATAAATATTGGGATACTCAACCGACATATCAATTAAGATCATCATTAGTGATGAAGCGATGATACATATTTGCTATCATTACCAAAGATCTCGTTCAAAGGCTCGAGACAATTCAGTTCTAAAAATAGCCGCCATGTGGAAGGGTTATAGCAAAACTGTTGGTTCCCTAGGCAGACGAAGTAATTAGAAGATCGAGTCTCTAAGAGGGGTTACATCTATTTAAGAGAGGTTGTCTTCCTTAGGAAATTCAAATCTCAAAACCTCGAAACCCTAGATCTATATTTTGCCATCATTCCTATATTTCTAGAAACCCTGCTTGAAGAAATCAGAATTGTCGTCCTTTACCATTTCACCTAAATACCTCCAGAATGGGTTCGAGCAACGTGACTTGGAAGTCTCCAAATTGAGAGGAAGAGTCGTAATCTTCACAGAGATCACATCTAAGGAGATTCTCTCAATTCTCGATTCACCATGGACGATGAGTTTTCTCATATTAGAACCGAATGGAGATAGGCGGTCCATTCTGTTAGACCATGACCGTTTTCTCGTTTGTGAGATAAAAACTTGTCAAATGGCTCTGAGGATGGATAATCCTTAGTCACATGAATTGGGTAGCTCTTCTGCATTGTACTAAAATGGAATATGCATATGGGTATACTCAACCTCTTTTTCTTCTCTTCTTCAAGGATTTCATGATGAAACCAAGGAAAGGAAGAGGAGATGGAGGAAAAGCTTGCGGGTGGAGGAGATGCAACTCTTTAGCATCTACTTGGCACCCGAAGCTACGACAACGTGCCGGTGATGCGAATGATATTCTTTATGGATGCATTCACATGGCACTGGACGCAGATACGGGAAATCTGCAGACAAATGAACCAATCTGAGCAGATGGTGAGATCTGCTAGACTCGGACTTCTCAAATTCCTGGAAAGTCTGCAGTAGGAGAAGGCTGTTGGAGAAGAGATGTCACCTAGATATCAAGAAGAAGATGAATTGCTTAAGGACATCTCACAGCCTTAAAAACAACACATTTCTGTGGAAGCAAGGCGGCTTGCAGCAATGAGCTCGGGAAAAGACTAAGAAGGAGTAGATCTAGCAAAGGCGTTATTGGAGCAGTATGAAGACAAATTGATCATTGTAAACTTGTAGTATTATACTTTGCGAAGTGTAACTCTTGTAAATCAATGATATCAATAAAATGCTCGTGTTGATGACGATACTCCGTAGTCTCAATCAAAATAACTGCCTAAATCAAATGCTAGATCATTACACTCCTTGTGTACAGAAACCTATCAAAAAAACTATATGATTTTCCATGAAAAGATTGAAAAATGGAAAGGAAAATCAAATGATAGGAATTTCTCAAAGGTCTTACCAAACCCCGTCAGAAGCAGAGTGCTTGAATGGTGAGAAGGGAGAATAAATTTAAGCAAATTACTCTCTGCTGACTGTTGAGTCCAAGCTCTCAGCAAATTCCCGACAAATGCTGAGGTTGAGCTCTCAGTAAAAAGACTCTTGAATGTAAAACTTAATTGAATTTAGAGAGTCTAGAAGAACTCCTGAATCCAAGCTTTTAGAAGATATCCGATGTTTACTGAGTCCAAGCTCTCAGTTGATTGATAATGATTGCTATTTTGGAATAACATTCAAATCGGAAAAAGTTTACTGAGTCCAACCTCTCAGTAAAGACTCTCTTGCTCCTACATGGATCAAAATTTAGAAGAGTCTATTTTGTCTACTGAGTCCGAGATCTCAGTGGAACCCCGAAAAGCTGAGCATGAGCTCTCAGCAGAGTTCGGTAGATTGCTTAGAAAAATTTTGATTTCAAGAAATGCTGAGTCCAAGCTCTCAGCAAGCTATAAGCATCTACTGAACAACGGACCGCAAAGACAGAATGCTGAGTCCGAGCTCTCAACTAATCAGGTCCAGGATTATGTCATTCCCCTCAAGCAAAGAGAGAATGTTGAGTCTAAGCTCTCAGCAAAATAGGTGATACATGGCATTCCATATTAAAGGGGTACAATCGTATGCTGAGTCCCAGCTCTCACCATAAGCCTTTCACGTTGCTGAGTGTTCAACACATGCATCTTTGCATGTTGACCAGCAAGAAGGAGATAATTGATTCAAATATATCTGGAAAGGCGGGATTATATAATGATGAAGAAACTGTAGAGTTTGCTTTCATTACAAAGTAACTCTAGCACAGGGCAGCGATGAATGCCAAGGAGACACGTCAGCCACACTCAAGACTCCGATGAAGTAGGACGTAAGGCAAACCATCACCAACTGCCCAACCGTAGATTCATCCATATCAGAAGAGGAGATGCAACCGCTCACAGTAGAAGCCAGTTAAAGAGGGATCGTATAAAAGAAATTTGGTTTGGGAACTGTAACCCTAATACTCCCATACCTTCTGATTCAAAATTCTTCTTCACTTTTTGAAACTCTCAGAAGAATACATCAATGGCAGAATCATTAAACCGCACCAGTCCCCCTGCCAAATCATCCGGAAACACTAACATGCCCGAAGAACCAGAATAGTTCCACAACCTTCACACGCATCTACAAGATGGAAGACATCAATGAGTCAATTCCATACTACCGCCTAATTGCTATAAGTCATGGAAAATGGCCTGGTGAACTCACCAATGAACAGAAAAGGGCTGCCCAAGTCAATAAGGACAAGATACTGTACGAGCCACTATTCCGGAAGCACTGGTGTGAGGATCTCATAGGTAAACTCGACCGAGAGAACCTGCTGAGATACTTATTTGCAGAACCGAAGAAGTTTTTTCCACACATAGTTGCAGAATTCTTCGCGCGTGCAGTTGTTGATAAAGACGAAAAATTCTTCACCACGACTGTTTTGGGTATCAAAATCGTAGTAAGCCCAGAAGTTTTGGAGAAGAATTACGGACTCCGCAATGATGGTGAAGATGTAGCCAAGTACATGATCAACGATAAAGCCGAGATGAAGAAGAGATGGCTGAGATAGAAGTCAAAATCAAACACCGATTCATGGAAAGTAGCAGCACCACTGAAATCTCTAGCAGAACCAATGAGAAGTTTAGCACACGTAGTCATAAGAATGCAAGTGGGCGAAGTTGGATCACTCTCTGAGTTAAGTGCTAAGAAGTTTGCTGTTATGATGGCAATTGAAGATCAAGTTCGTGGAAATTGGGCAAAGTTCATCTACACCAAATGGCAAGCGCATATCTACATGAACAAGAGTGTGAGGAAGGATCACACGTTCACTCAAGACGTAGGCTTTGGATTGAAGATAAGCCACTTTTTGGAAGGGATCGTACCGAAGGAAAATGATGCCGCGTTGTGGATTTGATCAACTCCGACTACATACTGCCAACCAGAAAACAACAACCACCGAAGAATTTCAGGGAACCATTGATACCAAAGGGAAAGAGCAACGTCAACCCTAAAGAGGCATGCTCTGATGAAGAAGAACAACACTAAGGTCATATCGTTATGCATTCTGCTGCTCCACTTACTGCTGAGGAACTTGAAGAAGAACGGCGCAAAACAGAATAGGATGAACTGTTTACTGAACTTGAAAATTTGGTCGACATTCAATCACATGAAACTGGTCAACTCTTAGATCAAACCAACTTGAAGAAGAGGTGAACGCAGAGGAGCCCTCAATAAAGGAAAGGGAAACCAGCGAGTGATGATAAGAAAGTCAAGAGAAGGAGCAAGCAAAGAAGATCTTCAGGTAACACTCTCCGAATCAATGTACCTAAGGTAGATACTTCACTACAATCCTCAGATGTCATCAAGGACACGGCGGCATAATCCGCAGATGCCACTGCAAAGTGAAGGCTTGAATTTTCCAATGAGGAAGAATCTCGGAAGAAAAGGCGACAAAAAAAAGCGCTCCAGAGGGCACAAGAACAAAGAGACTACGCCAAGTTCTGACTTGAGATGACACTTGAAGAAAGGGACTCAAGATATGCAGAAGTCATGGCAAGTTATGCAGAGCGCAATGCCAAGATTCAAGCCGGAGAACAAACAGGTCGCATCACTCGGAAAGATGTTGAGAAAATGCAAGCCGAGAAAAGGAAAAGTAAGGTCACGTTCGCTGAAGATGTGGAAGTAATTGTTGATCTTGAGTGAAGACAGCTGAAAGAAGCCCTAAAGGAATCAAGGAGATTGCCAACTCCAGGACAAAGAGAAAGGAGTTGTGACGTAACACAATTTCAGCCCGCCACCGATCAAGGGGGAAGCATAAGTGCTGAAGAAACTACTGAAAGAAGTTTGTTGCAGGCTGCTGAGGAAGAAGGTAGCAGTCTCAATGTTGAAAAGGAAAGTGAACCAGAACAATTAGCTGTGCAAGGAGGAAGACAAATTGTAACACTCATGGCAGAAGAGGATCTGGAAACAGCGTTAGAGCAGGTCCCGACTACTGATTCAGAAAATCATGAAGCAAAGAAGAGGAATGCAGATTCAGAGACTGTCATGCCAAAGAACGCCCAGCAGATCACCACAACCAATGAAGAAGCAGATGCTGAGGACCCTACTGCTGAAGCAAATACCTCACTTAATGCTGAGTCAAGAGCATGACTACAAGAAGAGCTCCAGCAAGTGTGCGAGCTCGGAATGAGCAATATCTACGTCAAATGGGTATTGAACCTTCTACCGTTCTAGGATTAAATATAGAGGCAGATACCACAAGTGTGCTCGAAAGAGGCATAGATCCATCTGGCAACGACGCATTCTGGTTCGCAGCTCTCCAGAAGTTTCAGGTATATCCTTCAGTGATATTCCTAGCTCTCGTGATGAAGATGATGCAGGGATTATCACAGAAGGAGAATCCATATTTTGAGAAGAAACTCTAAGAGTGCCCATGGAAGGACCACCCAACAGAAACTACAAAGCACAGTGGATTTCGAAGTGGTGTCCTCTTCTCATAGCAAGAGATGAGGAGAACGAGGATCTCATCTCCTGGGCACGAGACATAAGTATGTTCATCGAAACTTAAGCTGCCGCAGAAGTCAATGACTCATATCCTACTGAACTCCAAGGAGAGTCGTCCGATCAAGAATGGTTGAGAACAGAGTTCAAGAGATGGCGATTCTTTGATTATGCCACTCATGAATTGCATTATGAGGACCGCTCAATCATGATGGCAAGGATGGGTCTTAATTACTGGATGAGTGAAGAAGAGTGGGCTGATGATTGGATGGACCAGACATCCAAAAGACAGTATACGGAGATGCAAGTTGCTTCAAGGCTACAGAAGATCCAGGTTCACAAAGCAACCACCGGAGATCGATCTCTGCCACCCTCAGAATACGCTATAGAAGACTCTCTGCCATTCACCCAGAAATTCAAATCTCCAGCCACCAGACGTCAAATGGCCGCTGCTGAAGAACTGATAAAGAAGCTTGCGAAAGAACAAGCTACACGAAAGAAAGAAGAAGATAGGATGAAGATGTTGGAATTCAAGGAGAAAATCCTAAACCAACTCGCCAGCAAACCCTTTAGAGTACAGAACTTAAGGCCATCCGAAACTATTTTTGTCGAAGAAGAAGAAGGAAGGGAAACCACACACTCTGTAATGGCTCCGGCTGATCAACCATCCACTTCAACTCCAAGAATGACAACCACAACTCTCATGTCTACCACTGAAAATCAAATTGTACCTGCTAAGGAATCTTCGTTCATGGCAATTGAGCCTTTGAATACCAGCACCTATCAGAGGGATCTCCAGCACAATATTCATACCATGGTAGGAAGGAGTATCAGAGAGAAAATGATACCAATCTTGCACAAGGAAATCTCTACCAAAGTGTCTGAAGCTAAAGACAAAATTCTTGCCATCCAATTTGACAACTTCGAGACCTTCTCCACTGGGATTTTTGTTGCAATCAAAGAGGGGGAAGAAAAAAGGTTAGCTGAAGAAGCGAAAAAAAGAATTGAGCAAGAAGAAAGGATTCGTTGACTGGAAGCGGAAGACTACCGTTGGAAGAGCTTAGGAGACAACGTGAAAAACAAGAGAGAGAAGAACAGATAAATTTTAAGAGAATGAAATAATCAAAAGACAAGAACGAGAAGATCTCGTGGACAACTTCATGAAAAAGACAACAGAAACTCTCAACAAAATGAAGAAGCCCACTGTCGGTTCTTCAGGTTCCAAGAATGCTGCTGATTCAGACTCCTCAACAACAAAGAAGTAATATCTCTCTAAAGTCTACACCTCCTAGCTGGTTAAAAATATTTTTTGGCTTTCAATTTGGGTTATGTGAATGTATGAAAGGATATATGACTGTTGTTGTGCTAATAGCTATGGAATTAATACGCAAGTGCACGTATA
>JAPKLW010002254.1:8466-18884 GCA_026898455.1 Plectranthus barbatus
TATATATATATATATATATATATATATATATATATATATATATATATGTGTGTGTGTGTGTGTGTGTGTGTGTGTGTGTGTGTGAAAAGCTCAATAGGATAAACAGATTCAATATGAAAAGGGAAAGCAAAGAATATTGGCATGTTGACAGTTGACACTGACTGCAGTACCTCTGAAATAACATCATCCGACCCATCACAAATATAGAACAAATAATAACAAGTACCTCAAAAGGGTCATAAATTCATTAAAACCCAAGATCAGTAATGCGACAATTGCCCATGGAGGTGGTAACCAATTCTTGTTTCTCTTGCTAGCCTCCTGACAAACAAACAAATAAATCTTTTTCCTTTTGAATAATTAGTTGATGCTATTATTCCTGCTAATCTGGACTCAATTACATTCACAAACTAACATACACACAATGAATATCGGCTCGGTAATTGAACAAGTAAAATAACAAATTCCAACTTCGAAACCCAAGAAAGATAACTTTTTTGCTTGAAAATAAAGGAAGAGAAAAACACTAACCAAATTTCTCTGAACACCATTGGGTTTAGGGGTTTGGATCTATAAAGGCGATGAGGACGAACTTGCGGTCGACAGAGGATGAACTCGCGCGGTGCCAAATCTGACGGCCTCCGCGGCAGGGCGCAAGCGAAGACGACGATGGACGGTCTCAGCCGTGGCAGGAAGATATATACAACGGCGGGGATAACTGCAGGAGGCTCGCTCGATTGAGGAAATAGGGCACAATGTATTTTAAAAAAATAGAGACGACACGGATGTGCGCGTCGTCTATATTAATATAGATGACACGATTTGCCGCGTCGTCTATATCATCGCAGACGACGCGATTTTCTGCGTCGTCTCTCTTTTGTTGCCATCAAAGAACTCGAACAAGGCCAACCCAGAGCATAGGGAAGACAGAATTTGTTTCACCTGCGACCATGTGTGCCGGAACGCGTTACGGGAGAAGCTGGATCAAGGCACAAAGGCATGGAGACGGTTTGACAGACTTGTGCATCGATTTTGGTCAGTCTTGACAGAATCATTTTTGGGTGATTGTCTTCAGCTTGGATCGATTAATAGCCTTTGTGGGACTGATAGAAGAGTTGAGGAGGTTTTTAAGGATATGGATTCCTTCTGTCAAGAGCTTATCGACTCGCACCTGAGCCCTAATACAGAAAGAGAGACGATGCGGCAAATCGCGTCGTCTATTAGCGCCCCAAAAATAGACTACGCGCCCATAATTTCGATATAGACAACACTAATGATTTTTCGCGTTGTCTATTTGGTGTAGTCTATAAAGCTTTTTGTTGTAGTGTAATTTTATCATAATGTATCAATTAATCTTAAAATTTATCCTTTTCTTTTCTTCTCTACGAATATTTATATTAGGTAAATTCTCATATGAGACGGTCTCATCATTTTTATTGTGAACGAATTTAATGATGTATTTAATTTATTGAAATAATGTATTTCTTTATTGCAAATATGTATTTCTTTGTTACAAATAATGTAATTTTTACACAGAATAACATATATAATGATGTATTTAATTTATTGAAATGATGTATTTCTTTATTAAAAATGATGTATTTCTTTGTTGCAAATAATGTAATTTTTTAAAATGAAATGATGTATTTAACTTATTAAAATAATGTATTAAAGTTCGTCTCACAATTAAAAATTGACAAGACCGTCTCAGGAGACCAAAACTTTATATTAATATTTATGTTATTAGTTAAAAATATATTGGATGACTGATAGAATTAAAAATATATTAAGTCACCAGTTATATATTCGAACAGAAAGTTGGAGAGTGATTGAAGTGATGATAATGACACAAAAAACATCTATTGTAGCGAGGTTAAAGAGTGAAAGGTGATGCAAGTACTACATTGACGTATTACACTCTGGCTACCAGAGTGTGACACACTAGAGTGAACAATAACAATCGGCAATGAGGCTCAAGGTAATTGATCGAGACAACACACAAAATAAGTAGGGTGTAATCAGTTCTCAACATACAGGTTCAGCATATGCATTTTAAGCATGTGAAAGTGTGTGTAATGATCGATGCTAAAATCGCATACAATTATAGCATAGAGAGCAAATAAATTTATATCAACCACAAGGTTATCGAACCCAAGGGAAAAATATATCGAAACTATTTCATGTATTGGATACAATTTTTCAAATCATTGTTTGAGTGCATACAAAATTAGGAGTTATTTTTGTTTTCAGAAAGTAACTTTTGAAATAAAATCAGATAAATAAAAACATGTAGATCCTAGGAAATTCATCCAATCTAATTAACATGCATAAAACAATCAATCCAAACCCAATTAAATAGTTGTGGTGGGAAATTTGATAAATTGGAATTAATCTCTTGTTTGGCAATAAAAACCTAGATTACTAGTAAGTGAATTTTAAATTTTGAGTCTCAATAATACAAACTAGTTAATATCGATAAACATTCAGATTAAACCCTACAATTGAATCTTATTTTTTAGACAGAAAACAATTATATTAAATTTCTCTTTCTTATTGCTAATTATCTCCTCTAGGTCTCAAATTAACAACTAACAACATAATCCAACTTTTATCTCTCGATCCTTCAATTAAATTAGATTTTAGAATCAAAATCAGAGAATTTGAACCAATTAATTTAATGTATGAATTAATTGAATTACAACATGCAATCAAATGGAGAAAACCCTAGAATCTGCTAGGGTTTCTAGCCAGACAGCTAAAAACACAATTTAAAAGGGAATATTAAATTGCATTAAACTTACTTGAAACATAAAGAACAGGAAATAAATCTTGAACCATTCTTCACAACTCCATAGCAATAAAGTAAAGGAAACTCGAAAATTAAAATAAAACTTAAGTCTAGAGTAAATATTATGAAAGATCATCAAAAATTGTTATCTAAACCTAATACATGAGTATTTAATGAGGTATGGTTAAGTCTTGAGGTAGGGAAAAGGTATTCTTGGCAATTTCCTCCAAAATCTCGATCTTAACTTGTAGAATAGTGTTTCATTTCAAAACTGCTCCGAATGTCGATCGTAATCCCGCATGTCGGTCGACATGCAGCTTGCCTCAATCTTTCCTTCTGCTCAACATCTCCTTCACTTCAACCTTCCATATCGATCAACACATGGTATGTCGGTCGACATGGAAGTCTCACTTCGGCCCTTGTGTCACCCGAAATCATCATCTCAGTCTTGATCTCTATGTCGATCGACATATAGTATGTTGGACTATATAGAAGCACTTTTTGTGGATTTCTTCATCTTTTGAACAACTTTTCTCCTTTTTGATATATTTTCCTACAAAACTGAGCACCACAAGCATAATACCCACCAAAATAAGCTCATGCTCATTTATTAACCCTAAACTAATGCAAATGCATGAAATAACAAGGAAAACAATGTGATAACTGAGACAAAATACGACTTTATCATGTATCCTTCTTGCGCAAGTGCACACAACAAGTAATATAGGAATGTGTATCCTAAGAGATCGTCTCAATGGGGAGTAGGTGTGACTAATAGTTGGTCTCTTAAACAATAAGTTAGGTTTTAAACTCACGCAGCACTTAAGATGTCATGCCCCGATTCAAATAAAGGATAATTCATGAGGCGTAACGGGAAGAAATATGTGATAGGTGTGTTTGGGAAAATGATAATATGAATATAAACAACTAGGAACAACCAAACACCCTTTGATACATAAAAGACGCCTCTCCAGAGGGGGATCGAGGCCCTTTGGATGACAATATTCAAGGTGTGATGACATCAACAAGAAGCAAATAGAATAGAGTTTTGCTAGCAGCGGAAAGTTAAGAGGGAAATACATATGAAGATGCATTTTCCAATTCTATCTATTACAAAAGGTGAGGTTTCTTGTCAAGCAAACTCGTCTGCCGTCGTCACCACCGTCAACCTGCACATTTTAGAAATAATATACAGGGTTGAGTACTTGAAGGTACCCAGTGGACACATGCTCAAAAATGTAACAGTTGATTTAATGTCATCCCTTCATATAACGGCCACGCATAGGGTTTTTACTTTTGAAATTTTCTCCCTTCGTGCCAAACCATTTCTTTTTTGATTGCGCAATCTTTCTCATTTCACATGTTATACTATTTGCAAACAAGTGTAATCCGGGAGGTAAACACCTACAACGGTCACGATGCACATTCACAATAAGGTGCTTCCTTAATGTGTCGGCATCACAATGCACTAATCAATGGCATCTTTTTCACTACCAGGACACGATCGTTACAATTAAACATGCACACTAGTGTGTCACATGTTCTTCCCTAAGTGGAGATCCTCCATCTTAGAGGACAGATAGATAAGCATAAAACATTTAGACAATGACATAAGCTTTAAAATAAAAACATGCTTTTCATTTCATCATTTGAGCTCGAAGCTCGAAATCAAACCGTTATTCGTTTTCATTTTATTGGAAAATAGACCCCACCTTTAGTAGGTGCGGTGCGTTCCTTCTATGTTGCGTTGAATCGGCCTCCGGGATTTCCTAAAGAAATAAATAAGCTCTATAAGGCAACGGGTATTTCATACCGAAAGAGAAATTCTTTCATTATTATTATTATTATTATTATTCGAGTCGAGTCTTCAAGACTTCCGAGCCTTGATTAAAGAGTGTTTATTGGCTCGAGTATGATTTCTAGAAATGAAATGGGAAGAATAAATCTTGGATCATCAAGGAAATTTATAAAGTATTCTCAAACCAAACGAAATTATTGAAGTATTTCTATGAATAGATCATAGGTGATTGTGGTTCGAAACAAAAGGTGTAAACCTAATTAAGGTGGATCATAAATGGCGATATTTACTCAACATACAAAGTTAAGTGTTAACTTTACGATAACAATCGCTTGGATTCAAATTGATTTGGGGATAGAATAGACTTTTTGGGGTGGGTTAAGTGGCTAAAAATAGGTTTTTGTACCACTGAAAAAGGGTACAAGGATCGAGCTGGTATAACAGTTTGAAAAGACGACGTTTTCATGCAAACAGGGTCTGAGTCGACCTCCATATCGGTCGATAAGGAATCCATATCGTTCAACATGTTTCAAATCGGCAGACTGTATTCAAGTCGACTATGTTGAAGCGGTTCTACACGGGTGCTCGGTGCATGTTTCGATAAACGGATTGCATGACAATAAAGCTGGATATCAGGGGTTTTGAAAGCTGCCTCCGGTGTCGTTCGAAGCAAAGAAATTGATGTCGGTCGACGCTTCCAAAATCGATCCAAACATAGCCTTTTTGGCCGGTTGAAAAAGTGATGTTTGGCTTGACTCGGTTGTCCGGACTTGTTTTAATGATTTTTAATGGTCCTAAATCATTTTTAAATATCTAATAACATGATTAACCATGTCTTAAATAATTTCTCAGGATCAAATTTACTAAGTTTTCCCAAGAATTTCAAAATCCAAACAACTTCAATTAAGCATGGATTTTATTCTCCAAATTTCCACATCCATGACTACAAAGTCTCTAGTCTCTCAACCATCAACACATCATAATATACTTAAAATTCTCAGAGCAAAGTCTCCAAAATTTAGATTCAAACATGCTTGATCCTTAATCAAATTTTCCAAGCTAGAAACAGCATGCTCTCATTAATCAACACTTAAATATGCTTGGTCTCAAGTCCAAAAACATACATGCTAGGAAATCTTCTTTTATACTATATTCCATGCTTATTCAACACATCCATACATTCTCATGCTTGATTTCAAAAAGAAGAAGGGCTTAGAACTTCAAAGCAAGGAGATTGGTGTTCTAGGTCACAAGAGGACTTACCCTTGATGTCCTTTGATTTCTTCCTTCCTTAAGCTTCTTTGGTGGTAAATCTAGCCTTCCAACTTGATCCCTTTCCATAGTTCATGGAGGAAAAACAAGAGAAGAAGATGGTGGTGAGTCTCCAAAAAGAGGCAAGTCTAAGGTGTTTAAACAAGCTTCAAGAGCTTACTTCAACCAAGGGTCAAATATACGGGTCTCGAAGATTACGGTCTTGCCGGAAGAAGGTGGATTGAGCCTCCTAAGTGAAGAACTTGGGAAGAACTTCACTCACTCTCACCTCTCTCTCTCTCTCTCGACTTTGATGGGGAAAAAGTGGGGAAATTAACTAATTTTCCTCACTTAAATTTCTTAAAACTTGGTGGCCAAGTTTATTAAAATAAAAAAAAACAATAATAAATGATAAAGGAATTAAACTTCTATGAAAATACATTATGTGATGTGACACCATCGATCAATCGAATGTCATCGGCATTAAATTCTATGAAAACACGTTATATGATGTGATGTCATCGGTCAATCGAATGTCATCGACATTAAATTTCTATGAAAACACGTTACGCGATACGAGTTGATTAAATTGAAACTGTTCCGATATAACTGATAAAATCCCGGCATTCAAATATTCGTAAAACGTTCGTTCAAAAATAAATATCGAAATACGTTTGCATGGTTTGCATGGCTTGCATGAAATCATCACATCCTTATAATAAAGTTGATCATGCTCCAATAGAATAATTGATCGGAAATAGATCATATTACAATGATTAATTTGGGAATTTCATTAAATAAAAATAAGGGGTGTTACATCCCTCCCGCCTTACAAAAATTTCATCCCAAAATTTCGTTAATTACAAAAGAGTTCATGATAGTGTTCTGTCATCTTATCTTCGAGTTCCCATGTGGCTTCTTCTACTCCGTGGTGTCTCTAGAGTACTTTCACTAACTTGACGCTCTTATTTCATAGCTCTTGTGTCTTGGAATCCAAGATGGCTTCTGGTCCTTCCTCGTAGCTCAAGTCTCATTGAAGTTGAACTTCTTCCTACTGGATGATGTGTCTCGGATCGAATACATATTTCCGTAGTTGCGATACATGGAAAATGTTGTGGACATTGCCGAAACTTGGCGGCAGTGCTAATCGATATGCTACAGGTCCAACTCTTTCCAAAATCTCATATGGCCCTATGTATCTTGGCCTAAGCTTGCCTCGGGGTACGAATCTGACAATTTCTTTAGACGGCGAGACTTTCAGAAACACTTAGTCGCCTATTTCAAATTCTAGCTCGGTTCTGCGCTTATCTGCATATGACTTCTGTCTATCCTAAGCTTCTTTAATCCGAACTTGGATTCCTCGGATTATTTTTATCATTTCACTTACGGCGTCTGGCCCTAGGACTTTTCTTTCTCCAACTTCATCCCAATATAAGGGAGATTTGCACTTTCTACCATATAGTGCTTCAAACGGAGCCATTCCGATAGTGGCTTGGAAACTACTGTTTTAGGCAAATTCTACAAGTGGTAAGATTTGTTCCCATTTAGCTCCTCGATCTAGGACCACAGTCTTCAACATGTCTTCCAATGTTTGTATGGTCCTCTCGGTTTGTCCATCAGTCTGCGGGTGGAAGGCGGTGCTAAAGTTTAGCCTTGTGCCTAACTCTTTTTGCAGACTTGTCCAAAATCTGGATGTGAATTTTTCATCTCTGTCAGACGTGATAGTAGTAGGCACTCCGTGAAGTCAGATTATCTCTAACGTATAGTTGTGCTAGTTTGTCCGAACCATAAGTGATCTGTATCAGTAAGAAATGTGCACTCTTGGTTCGACGGTCCACAATTACCCAGATGGTTGTGTTCCCTCGCAGGGACTTAGGTAGACTGGTGACAAAATCCATCGCTATCTAGTCCCACTTCCATTCGGGAATGTCTAGCGGCTGTAACTTCCCGTACGATCTTTGATGTAGTGCTTTCACTTGCTGACACGCTAAACATCATTCCACAAACATGGCTACGTCCTTCTTCAAACCATCCCACCAAAATTTGGACTTCAAATCTTGGTACATCTTAGTACTTCTGAGGTGGGCGGTGTACGGTGTGTCGTGTGCCTCTCTTATGATCTCATCACGTAGATTGCCAATATTTGGCACACAAATCCTCCCTTCAAAATTTACGGCCCCATCGGCTACTTCTCGAAAACCTTTGTTTTCTCCCATCCGTATCTTAATAAGTAACTTCTCAAGATGGTCATCCTTTCCCTGCGCCTCTACAATCCTTGATCTTAGATCAGGCATGGTCACTGATCACTAAAATTATTTAACAGTGACTTAGCAAAGCTAATAATATAGCGGCAAATAAAATTATCGAATCCCAGGGGAAAGAAGTAACGAAAAACCTTAAGTAGTAAAACATAAGTTCTCGAACTTACTGGTTAGGAAAGATCAAATTGTTGGGTTTTGGTTGTTTTGAAAATCGTAATACTTGCGAGTAAAAAGTAAACAGGAAATTAAAATACTTTCGATGAAAGATTATGAGAAGTACAGATTCTAGGAATATCTATCTATCAAGTATGACATGGATGAATGAATTGATTAATTCCCCATTTAATTCCTCTTCGTAGTGAAACATCGGAAAAATATTATGAACTTCTTTGTTGGACAATTCATAAAGTAGATTAGTCAATTATCTATCTCCGCTCGGTCTCAAGATGAACTAACTAACTCCAAAGATCTACAGATTTATTCCTATAACTTATCTCCTTTAGTTACGACAAGAAATCAAATTATATTGTGAAAATCTCTTTCCATTGAAAACTATTACAGTTACGTCTCAAGTAATCAACTAATTAATCCTAAGATGTGGCCAGCAAACTCAAGATTATGAATAAACACAGATTTCACAAACTACGAAGGGAAAGGGAAAATAATTCAATTAATCAAACATGCATACAATGATAATTCGAACCCTAGAATCTGAGAAGGAAGTTAGTTACACATATTCATAGCAATATTCATCATAGAAAAATAAAACCTGAATTGCATAAAAACTTGGGTCTGAATGTCTTCCCACAAAATTCTGTCTTCAATCATAAACTCTAAAAACTCTTAGAAATCTTCTAAATTCTTTAACTCTAAAATCTCTTAATTGCTATATTGATTACCACCCTTAAATTTGAATTTTACATGGCTATTTATAATAATGAAAGATGTATCCAGCAGCATCTAGGATTAGATATGTCTTTATCTTCAAATCAAACTCAGGTTAGGAAATCCCACAGTCGTGTCGATCGTTGGAAATCAGCGTCGATCGATGCCTTTGAAACACCCTAGTCGATCGACGTGCCTTGGCATCGATTGACTTGAGCTTTGTTTCGCAGCCTTCGTCGATCACTCCTTCCTCTCGTCAATCACTCCACATTAATTTCCTCGTCGATTGATGTGCCCTGGCATCGATCAACGTGGACCTGGACTGGAATTCCGATTCTTCCCTGTTTTCGACTAAAAACCTGCATGATTCATCAAACACGACATTACGAGCACAAAAGCCAATCCATGCATGAAAAAGACACTAAAACAGTCTGACCATCACACAATTAGTCAAAGAACAACTAGATAAGTTGGTAAAAATCCTAACTTATCAGTCACCAATGTTGCTAGAGAGCTTTTCACAGTGGTTGGTGGCAGAACTACTTCGAGTTCAAGCTTCTCGAACTCCTTGATTAGTTCCAGCTCTTGTGTGATCACAACGCTCATCTTAGTGGTGGTCTTTTTGCTCAGAGCATCTGCCACTAAATTGGCTTTTCCAGGCTGATAGTTGATTGTTAGGTCATAATCTTTGACCAATTCTAACCATCTCCTCTGTCTCATGTTAAGATCCTCTACTCAAAGAAATATTTGAGGCTTTTATGATCTGTGAAGATAGCGCACCTTACCCCTGATAGCGCGTTTCGCAACGCGCTAAAGCTGCAAGTGTACAGATCACTGCAGTGGGCAAGTAATAATTTATCGAACTCAAGGACTGCAGGCTCGAAGTATAACCAAGCACTAAAACGTAGATACCTTACTACTATCTAGGCGAATCATAAAAGAGATTTGTTTTATCTAACTAGCAATGATTTTAAAAGCAATAATAATATAAATATCAATTATCTGGTTTTAGAAAACTTATGAGAAAATAGGATTCCAGGGTAATCCACTTTGAATATTAATCAAACAACTTTTCATGCAATTCAATCCCAATTTAATTCCCAAAGATGTGAGCAATCGCAAATGTGTTATCAGGTGATCCTCTCGGACTCTAAACCATAACATGGAAATAAAAGATCAAAAGATTCCTCTCGGACATACAAAAGACTTTTACTCTTGATAAAAACCTTAGATTTCAAAACCCTTCAAAAGTTCAATTTCATCTCGAACAATTGTTCTAATAAATCTAATTTATTTGCATCTTAATTGATAACCTAGACCTCTCGGTTCGAAAACTACCAATTCAAATCGCAATCAATGGCCAGTATCTCGCAATTAATGAAAATCCTAAATAAATTAGAACATCAATGGAACAGGAACATTGAATCACATAAAT